>KL258207.1:38462-63586 GCA_000699545.1 Podiceps cristatus | reverse complement strand
GGCACGCTGCTTACAGCAGCCACGCTTGTGATAGCTCGTCCATACACTGCAGCTGTTGTCTTAGTCAGACATTATCAGCCTGATTTACATATTAATTGTGGGACCATTTTTAGTCCTTTTTATCCCCCCTCCCCTTTTATTTTCCTACAGCTCAGAAATATTTCAATCTTTTAATTGTCAATTTTAAGATACCGGGAGAGAAATAGAAAGGAAAAAAGAGGCTAAGGCTTTTCATTCCAATTTTTGAGTTGACTGACGTGTTAAGAAGATTGGGAGTTTCTCTAACAAAAGCATCTGCATAAGACTTACACCCTTCCTCTGATCCTCTGGTGCTGTTTTGCTTTTTACCAACTGACAGGTTAATCCAAGCATAAACAATTTCATTATCATCTTCAAAATTATTTTCCATATAGTTGATATTTTTCTTTAGAGAGTCTCATAAAAACTGAATCCATAAGAAGTCTTTGAATAATTAAAACAGTTTAATTGACTTAGAGGTACCAAGCCACCTCCATAAAACAGACTCAAATGGCCTAATTACTAATACACCATATGGAGGAAAAGCAGAGGTGTGGTGCAGTCTGTTGATGGATCAATTAGTACACAAGGCAGAGGATTGTGTCATCATCGCTGTTACCATCAAAACAAAATCCTATTTTGCATGTGTCTGTAATATCACACAAACGATCTTGGCTTTTTTCCATTTGTGTAGCACCTCCTTCAAAACTAAGATCTCAAAACACTTTGGAAACATGGAATTAAACTGTCTCTGCCTCTACTTCGTTCCCCACAGGTTAGGAAGGTGTAAATGTCAACCTGGTTTATCTGCGGTGTAAAAGTAAATAATTTCTAGAGCAGCCAGTTTCTTCATACTCCACTGAAAACTCTCAGCACTTCCACAAAGTGATGGAAAAACTGCTGAGAGTGAAGAAGCTGTCTCTGTGGGTACAAACTGGTGAAGGGCTTTTGCCTTCGCAGCATAGGAGGGGGACCCCCAGGTGTCTACTTATCTTCAGGAGTTTAGCAAGGCATTGGGAAATTGCAGCGCGGTGCAAATCTCTCCACTGCTTTTATCAGCATAATACACATTGCTTTCTGGGGGGAAAGGTTAGTAGTGTGAATTCTTTCACCCCCGAATATGATGTAATGAATTAGAGCGAGCAGTTCATACTGTTACAGTTAAGAGGAGGCACCGCCAGTATTCTTTCGTCTTTGGCTTGGATTAAGCACCTGTAAGATTTCTGAGAAGAGTTCCTGGGAAAAAGCATATTGCTAAAATTTAAAATTAACTGGGTTTAATTTAAATAACAGATGCAAATTGTCACATTTTGAGATAATTTTTTTTTAAAATGAACTTGATTTTAAATATTGAAATTTCACAACAATCTTTTCTATGGTAAAGCAGAGAGCATGCAGGAGCATGGGCTCCCTCTACATCGGGGCTGCAGCTCGTCCTCTCGGCAGCTACTGCCCCGACTGGCAAATTTGACAACTGTAGGTCTGCTGCATCATTCGCATAAACCTCTCCTATCAAAGTTGAATGTTTCTGGGCTTTCTGAGACATGCTAATGCCCAAGCACAGGAGGAGTCCAGCCTCCACTGTTGCACTGTGATGGGGCCATTCCGTCCGTGGAGCTGCCGCCTTTCCTGCCGCACACAGGCTTCACCTGTGCAGGAGAAGGCTTGGTTCCTGCCCAGTCTCTGTGAAGGTGAACCACGCCGTCATGCCTGTGTCCAGGGGGTCCAACTTTTGAAAAGGTCACTGTTTCTGATTTCTGTCTTTGCTCTCCTAGTAGAAATGCTGCATTTAATTTAATACTCTAACATCTGTTCTGTTCTTTGATCAGCCTGTTTTTCGTGTTTTCACTCATTTTCTGCTGCTATGTATTGTGGGAAAATGTGCCTTGTGCACAAGTACTGGTTTGCTCCTCCAGGTTTCACCTGACATGGATTTTAGCAGAGAAAGCTGCTGCTTTCCAGTTTTCTTACTCAGGGCACAATCTAAATCTTTGCTTGCAACATCGCTGTCAGATAAGTTACTATTCCTGAAAATTTAAATAGATATTGAAACCAACCCTGTAAGGGCTGCTTACCCTTACCCCTTGGGTTGCTTACGCTTTACCCCTGGAAGGACTTTAGACCACCGTCATTTGCCTGTTTCCACTGCTGTCTCATCATAGTGATCTTTTGTAATTTTGAAGTCAAATCTCAGACAAAGCAGCTGTTTCCTGAGTCCAGGATATTTAAATATGACTGAGGAGTCTGGGCAACTGTCTCTGTGGGGCTCCTCTAGTTGTTTGGAAGCAATACAGATTGGAAAGCCAGACTCTGTCTCAAAATAAGTAAAAGCTGCGCAAAACCTGAATCAATCAAAATCGTACATTTTCTTCTGAAGAGCTAGGTCTAGCATTTTCTATTCTTCTGGAAAGACTTAGGCAGGAATCAGTATGTCTCGAGGAGATGTCAGAATAAACACGGCATCAGGTTTCACCCAGCGGACAGGCAAGAGGTCCAGGAAGCTGCCTGATGCCGAGGCTGCGGGCAGGAGCACCCTGTCTTCCTGGAGGGACAGCCCCACGCACTTCTGTTGTGCAGGAAGGCTACTTCTTCGGGTGCTTTTAGAGGTGCAATAAATTATTGCAACGGAATATAACTCCTAACTTGCAGAAAATTACTATTATAAAGTTTAAGAGCAACCTAAAGATGACTGATAGCTCCCATTGTAACCAGGGAAATGGAGCCTGAGGCTTTGGGGGTGCCTGCTACCAACAATAATCTTCCAGTGGCAAATTGTTTACTGTTGGACTGTCTTTATATGGTGGGCACAGTACGGTAAGAGCTATCTCACTCCTGTTGGACTGGCTCCCTGCCCAGCCTCCTCCTCCTCCTCCTCCCACCATCCATGTGCCTAGTCACATCCCCTCACAGGAACGCTGCATAATACTAAAACATTATGGGAACCATATGTCTAGAAAATGAAGTAGGCTTGCAAAATGAGATGGTCTCTAGTCAGAGTTTGGTTTTATTTAAAAATGCCTGAAGCACAGCAATACTTCTATGAATTCTACTGAGAAACTGCTGGTCAGAGTGGGAGTTAGACCTAAGGAAAGATACAACCCCTTGACTGCATCTCCAGTCAAGGGGTGGGAGCTGCAGTTACATGACCCTGTCCGTATAGGTCCAACAGCCCTATGACAAAGTACACGCATCATGTCACATTTTAATCCAATGCTGTGATAGTTGTCCCTCAAGTACTATTTCTCGTCTTTTCTCATGTTGCACTCAGACAACAAGGCATCATCATTTTAACACATTGACGCTTTCCTGGATAACCTTTTTGAAAACTCAAAACCATCTTTATTCTCTGTGAAGGGAAAAACACTGTTCACCCTATACAGATGCCCAAGAGACACTCTGTAAGCCTATCTGTAGACTTCCATCACTGTGGGCAACAGGTGCCCGTTAACAGTCATTTGTGATCGGGGATCACTGGAGATGTCAGGGAGATAGGAGCCCCAGGCTCAGTTCACCTTTGGTATCTCAGTAGTATTTTTCATCATACATGATTGGATGCCACTCTACTCATAAGAAGACTATCCTTCGGAAAGAGGAAAGCAAATAATTACTAAATAATTTCTTCTCTCTGTAGGAGAACAGCTATAAAACTGAAACTGCAGTTCATCAGGGAAGTGCATCTACCCTTTGAAACTCCTACTACTGCATCAGAAATGCTGCAACTGTAAGACAAAACACATTATTCAGTTATAGTAACACCCATTCAAATCCATCCAGAAATGTTAATGGATTATCTGTATCAAGCAGACCTCAACTCAGATCAGGTATTGTTGGTCCGCACCACTCTAACTTAAGCTGAATGTCATCTATCCTCCCCCAGCTGGTATAAAGCCAACATAAACCCCGTGAAAGCTCCGTATGGTGTGTTCTGGCTAATTTGACAGAAATGTGATCATGTGCCCGTTCTTGAGACAGATCAAATTTGTACTTGTGGGAGATCAGTCAGCACATAGGCCTCCAACTAATGGCTACGGAGCTGCAGTGTGAGCACGAGCATCACACAGGTTCCTGTGACTGAGGCCATGGGGGCTTGGACAGCATCCAACAAGCTCCCCAAACTCCCGGGCCCTCAAACCAGCTACTTTTGCCTTCCTTACATTTTGGTTTTATGCAACGTTCAGACCCATCTCATTCAGACAGGAGGTTAACACCATCCCATACCATGCTGCTTTCTTTGCAATATTCTTCTTTACCATGGAGCATTTGCAATGGTCTGTGCCATTTGAACTGCCATCCCCAGCCCCCAGTCCTCTAAATCACTGCACTCGTGCGTAACAGGGGAGCGTTCATCAGTAACAGGTTAGTTAAAGGAGATGGATAAAGCCTAGAATCTGATTTATTCAACCTTTGAATGCCATCACCCTCTGAATGTGCCTTTTTATGGTTTGCAGTGGTAGCTCCTGCCATCTCAGCTGTGTAGATATGTTTAGCAAGGTTACAGCTGTGATATTTAGGAGGTATTTCCCATATTTTGGGCTAGGATGGCATTCTAAATAAACAAATCTGCCTTCACATGAAACTATAGTTTGATGTCCAGTTTGGTTGCAGCTGATATCAACTACCAAACAGTTCAGATTTCATTTCAGGAAAGCAGTAACGTTTAACTCCTTGTGCCTGGTCTTGAAACTTCTTGCAGATGCTGACTTAAAAAAGGTAGACAGAGATAATTAATAACCTTGTTAATGCCATTTAGTATTCTATACTTTATACTTTCTCATTGAAATTCTTTAAAATACATAGACTTCGCTCAAAGGCAGAAGGTTTGTACAACATTCTCTCTTCTTTTTCTGAGTTTTCCTTTTGAGTTATACCTTCAGAGTGAAATACCATATGGCAGACACACACACACACTTCTTAGCGGAGTAATGAAGTCGCACAGAAATTATATACTTTTTCCCCCAGGGAATAGTTCTGCCTGTACTTCACATAGCCATTTTTATACAGCTCTTACCCTGTAAGACAACTTACAAATTTTACTTTAAGGGATGAATTCTACTGATACTTATACTGAAGTAAGCATAGAGCAATTTTCTTGAAGACACTGAATTTATGCTGGTATAACAAGGCTCTGAATATGATCTATATATTGTTAGTTGGTATTTGTAGTAGGAGACCTGAAAAACATGGTTACCAAAATGTCACTTACCTTGAATTTGTTGTCCATATTCACCCCACCAGCACTCACAATATCAGCAAAGAACCACAGCATTAAAGGACAAGTATTTTAGATGTAGTTTTTCTAATTCTAAAGTCACTGTGTAGCTGAGGTACTTGGGAACAAATTTTGAGATCTTCAGCCATTATTGTATCTTTACTTTGCAAACATCACTATTGAGGTAAACACAGGTTTTCATTGAGCAAAACATGAAACAAGAATTAAAAAGCATGTTTCTTTTGAGAGCATTTAATTTCTAAGATGATCGTAAATACATAGCTTAGGCAATCTTCTGTAATGTTACTTTATTTTTCAAAGAATAAACAAAATTACCATTTTGTTTTTCTTCATGGAAGATGGTCTTTTAATTCCAGACATAGGAGACATATAAGACATGAATGCAAGCTAAATTTCAACCATAATAGACTCTGCATGTTGCCACTTCAATGACCTTTTAATCCCTTGGAGTTTAACCATTTCCTAATGTCTCCTAACAGCCATTTTCTTGTTGGGAAAGCCCTTTCTAACTGATAACATCTAAACAAGCTCATACCTTAATTAGAAAAATTCTCCCATAAATATTTATGTTGCTGTGATTAGGCCATTTACTGAATCCAGCTACCCATTATGAGTTAAAATGGTGTGCCTTGTTTTGAGAAGCCTGGGGCATGACATGGTTTATACTAGGGGACTTTAAGTTGTAATTCATCTAATCAAGTGCCTGACCCCTTGCCTTCAAAGTAGCCAGTAGTCGTCAGAGGAAAATAACCTTCTGCTGAGCGTAGCATCCTTCAGTCTGCATTTTTGTATGTTGGAAATAAATGGGATATATATACAAGCAAATATTTAACTACAGAATAGCCTCACGCAGCCCTCGTTGTGCTTCAAAAGCCAACATGTGAAAATTCTGAACAAGAAAGGGGGCAATATCTCTTTTTCAGAAGGAAATACAGAAAGTTACAGAAGTACTGGAGAAGGGCTTCTACCCAAGGTGTATGGCTGCTACCTACTGAGGCTCCCGTGCCACATCGGTGCTGGTGGGGTACGACGGTTATCGCCAGGCAAATGTGGAGTTGGGTACCCAGTGTGATATCTCCCGCTGAGAGGGGAATGAGAGATTTCGGTAGCCTGCTCTCAGGGGGTGCTCTCTGCCTCCTGAGGTGTAGGAGGCACTGAAATGGGGCAGTGCATATAGTGCATGCTTCCCTCCTTTAGCTGAATATGGAGCCAGAAGACATGCTGCCCTGGAAAGAAGGCAATCTGAATTACCATCTTTTGGATGCCTAAAGCCATTTGAGTGCTTGGACTGGGCTTCTGAATGTAGTCTTTGGGCAAGCTGCATATGTCCATACAAGGAAATTTAACCGTGCCCGGGAGCTGGAGCACTACTGTCACACTGCCGAACTGCTAATACTCCTCCCCGGCACATTTTTGGGTGACTCACTCTGTCACGCAATTCCCAGGTATAGTTTGGCTATAAAATTTTCCAAGGCTGTTTCCTGGGAGGAAGTTTGTGCATGGTCGCTCCAGTTTGGTGGTTGAGGAGTCTTGTAGCAGAGACACGGCTGCTCCTGGCCAGCTGGCCTATCTGCATGGGAGCACTACTGGGCATGTTTAATTTACTAGCGTTGATGTCATTTCTGACATGTAATGTGCTAATTCCATGTCTAGGTAAAGACCCAAGATTGCTTCAAGAGTTCCAACTCCTTCAGCATCAAATGGGGGAAAATGTTGCTTTTCAAGTGATTTTTAAATAAATTCTCACTTTATGCATTCAAAATGTTGTTCTTTATAGGAAGAGCTGCCTTCACTGTTTCCCAGATATCTCAGCCTAACTTGGAGTAACATGCTTAAAATGACACAACTCCTCATTTTTTTTGCTTTCCACCACTTATGCTATTTTCATTTGTAAAGATACAACTCTAGAGTTAATTCATCCATACTTCAAAGACAAAATCCCTTTCGCACCTTTTCCAGCTGCATGTTTCCATCTTTCCATTTTCTTCTCTGGGATACAAATAATTCCCATTTAAAGAAATAAAGGTGTCCCTCCTCTACGTGTTGCCTTTGCAGCTGCAGTTACTCAAATCAATCTCCATTATTTTTTATCTACTTTTTTCATTTCACTTAAGATCACATCTACTTTATTCATTAATATGGACACTTTACAACAACAAATTTACTTTGAAATAGTTAACAAGTAAGGAAGTCTGACAATACAAAAGATTCTAAACAAATGCTCTCTTCATGTATTTTCTATTGCCATTTATCTACTTCTTGGTTACTCTATTACCTCTCTTCACACACACAGAGAAAGAAAAAAAAAGAAAGAAAGCAAGCAATGGGATTTTCTGTGGCTCTAGTGTTTATTTCTTTATTGTAAATAAAGTCCAATTTAGGTTACATATTCCTGAAAGATGGAATGTACTTACATTTTAATAGTATAATTAATTGTACTGTTTTGGATAACAATTTTTGGTGTAACTATGGTTAATGTTTTAGTTAGTGACAACTCTAGACTTCCTAAATTTGTTTCATGATCATCATATCATGACACTGACCTTGAAAGAACAAGACTAGAAAAATAATCATTTTAAATCTTATGTGTAATCTGATTTCTGAAACATTAGCGGTCACATTTTTGACACAGCTAAGACACTCTGCTGATTGAAACAAGTACCACAAAGTGGTGCTTGAAGAACAACAAAAATGATCATGAGAGACACATTTAAAATCATGGAGGCTGGCTGCATTGCCTTTCCCTAGTTGTGAGCCTTACTGCAGCCTTGCAAATTGTAAGCATACATCAGCTGAAATTTTCTTGATTTTCAGAGATACTGAGCATCAAAAGCTCTCCTTGACAACAGTTATCCAACACATCTAAAAATAAAGCTATTTTGTGTAGATAAGATGGACACCAGAACCCTTGTATGAAGGTCTATTAGGAAGGTAGAAGTGCTGTGAGTAATCCCCTTTTTAAGGCAGGACTGCGAATGAGGTGAACACGAGTTATGTGAACCCTTTCTCTTCTATGGTTTTTCTATGGTACTGTACTTGGTATTGATTATTGACAGCTAAATCAGATCCAAAATTTCTTTTCATTTCAAATAATGCTTCCTGTCCCTAATGGGATTTTCAAAATTTATTCTGTCCTCTCCAAAAAAAAGTCTGAGTTCTGATCACAGGTATATAAAATAATCTGTATTTGAATTCACAAGTTAGACCATTTTGTTATTCTCTCCTGAAAACTGTTTCCGTCTGCTTAGTTCAACTCATCTGTGGCACCACTGATGAATGCACGAGATGCTTGGAATTATGAGGTACAAAGTGGATTTTAAAGCCTTTTAACCCCTCTAACATTTCAATCTTCCTCAACCAAAATTATTTTCTCTCTGCTTCTCTCAAGTTGCTTACCACTCAGCCAGCCCAGCTTCCACCTCATACTTCACAGCGGGACCATCTGCATCACCTAGCAGACTGTCAGCTTCCACTGCCCCAGCTTACTCTGAGAAATGATCTGTTGCCTGTCAGTAGCAGATTCCTATGACTCACCTTTCCATCCATCAATTAGCAATGAAAATGAGTAAACTGATGTTAACCAGACAAAAACCATTTACAGGCTTATTCATGGAGATTTATTTTTCGTTAGAATATTGAGCACGCCAAGGGATTGAATAAGACAGAATGTCTACCATGTAGGCTGGTTGTTCAACTATTCCTGATACCAGCTGAGGCAATGAGGAGAAAACTCCAACTAGTAATTTTCAGCAACAGGTCATTTTACTGAAATGGCCACCAACTATTTCTCTGCCCAAAAAAGAGAGAAACTCGGCATACTTGAGGTAAGGCGAGGTACAATAGGTCCTAGGGCAGAGACAGATGAAAAAAGCATGTGTGAAAAGATCAGTTTCAGCAGGCAACTGTGAGAATGTGAGGAGAGGTTCCAGCAGTCAATTTGGCAGAGGGGATGCAAGCATGGAGGCTTGCCTGAACCTCATCTTAATTGCAACAGCCTCTGGGGCCAGTTGAAATCAACTGCAAAGTCTTACAGAAACCGGTCCTTCAAAATCCAAACATTTCAGCATTTCCAGTCAGGCCAAAAAACCACTGTCAAGATTATCAAACTTGCACATAATATTTTAGCCTTTATATACACATCAAAAGGAGGAAGCACAGAGGACCACAAAAATATCCTGCATGCTGCTTAAAGACTTTCAAGGTCGCTGTTTTTCAGCTCAAGGACGCTTTGGTTCAGACTCACAGCCTCTGATTCCATGTATAATCAGAGCTTGAGTTATGTCTGATTTTATTCAGCATCACCTTGCACTGAAATTATCTGCTGATGTTTTATTATGGTCAACCTGCCTGCTCGAGGGCTAAATGCATTTGTCTGATAAATGAAACCCCCGTGTCACCCTCTTTGATGAGCCCTGCTTATGAGCCGTGCTCACGGGTCTCAGCGGGGTCTCACGAAGGGCCCTGCAGCCACAACTCACCAGCTGGGCAATAAGCCATGCTGGTAGTCTAATTCAGATCCTACGTAACCCAGCAGGAGACCAGTTTATGAGGACTTGGCCTCTTCTGAATTGATGTTCATGCACCTGGAAATCAATCCCAAAGGACACATCTTAATCTTTGAAGACCCGGTATCTTGTCCTCTATGGTAAAGCTCCTTTAACTGGCCATGGCCTAAGCAGATATTCCATTCTGCATATATCAGTAGTGGTTCCACACTAACCAAGAGGCAGGTCCTTAGCTTTTTCATGTGTTAAGAGGTCTGACTTAGTGATTTTCCCCTTAGCCATCCCTCCATATCATGTGCCATCTTCTCTGTGGAGCAGAAAAGGGGAATGCCATCACTGAGATCAGCACATTGTTGAAAACACTGAGTCATCTCCATAACATTTCACATTTCCATGCCTCTGAATTGTCACTGACTTTAAATTCCAACTGTCCCAAACTCCTCTGGTACGAAAGCACTGCAACAGATCACATCTGTTTGTCACCAGGGTCTCTGACGTTTTAAGAGCAGATTATTCATCCTCTCCACATGTAACTTAACTAACCCTGGTGAGAACATCTCAGCTGACCATTTGAGACTACATGCATACAGGGGTGCTCTCAGAAGGTTTGTATGGTGATGCTTAGCAACAAGGACTCATTTACCCCATTTTTTTTCTGGTAATAACTATGAGTTATCCCCCAAAGGGGCTGGCTCCTTTTCAGTGCTACAACTATAAAAAGAATGAAACAGGTGCGGAGGACCATGCTCCAAATTTGGGAGTGACAGCCATAAAGGCTAACAGCAGGAAATGAAAGGCATTTTTGCTGTATATTTTTTCATTGCCAAGTCTGACATGAGAGTGTCATTACGTGCAGAAAGAGTTGCTATTTGCCACTTGGAAGGTCCTTGCCCCATTTTATTTTCCTTTGCGACACACAGAGAAGAAGTCAGAGTACTGTTCCTTGCAATTTCTTTTACAGTCATATGTGGACCAATGTCTCTAATCTCAGCTTTTTTTTGTCAATAAGGGGCATTTTTTCCTATTTCTATTGTGCTGCAGGCCTCTGTGGTTCACCATGAATGCTTTACTGCTGACATTTCTGGCTGATCTGCCTCAGCTTTCCACAGTTCTTGCCTGGTAACAGCCATGGAAACAGTCCAGCAGACAAATTATGTAGACATCATGAATTCATTGTTCTTCTCTTGCTATTTAGGGCTGTTTGTCCCCCTGGCCTCCTGCAGGTGAGGAACCCTCGCTAACTATCTCAGCCACGGCCAGGATCTCCTCCACGACCACCTGAGCACTTGCCGGATAGCAAAGGAGCAGGCACTTAGCCACCCTCGAGGAGGGACTGGACTGCCATGCTACAGTCTGACTTCCACACCAGGACCTCCTCGTCTGGTACATGTCCTGCACAGCATTTCCAGCACCAAGGGGGAGCAGATGGAGGAAGAACAGGAGATGACGCCTTGTTGAAACTACAACTGCCACCATTCCCTATGTGGCACTTTCACTTCCCTGTAAGACTTGGAAGGAGCAAACCAGGAAGGACAACTGGCAGAATAATCTCCACAAAATCTCCACTTGTGGCTTGCTGTGCAGTGAAATTGCTGCTTTATATGAAAGTAACAAATGGCCACTGTATCATCTCTTGGTTCCTGCTTTCTGCAACCTGTTCTCACTGCTGACAGCCAAGGTTCAGAGTCCTCAACAGCTCTGCCCAAAGACCAGTATTTCCTTTATTCCCCCACTGTACCATGAGGGCTCCTTTCCTCAGGCAGTCCCCAGCATCCCAGGCTTAAAGGAGATAATTGGTAGAAACATCGGTGGGAACTTAACCTGGTGAATGAAGGAAACCTGAAAGGGGTGGAGGCAAAGCAAAGAATTCATCTTGGTGCTGGGAACAAGCATGTACAGCTATTTACACAGATTTCAGCCACGGGAACCAGGGGAGGTAGCCAGGATGGCTGTGAGGTCTCTAGGCAGAGCAGGTCTCTGCTTGGCCATAAAGCACTCCTTGTTTCCTGCCATCAGATCACCAGGAGGCTGGCTGGAGGGCTCCTGTCTGGCACGTGGAAAATGGATGTAGAGATGTCCACGTAGCACATAATCCAAAGAGTTTGCAAATAGCCACTGGCTGCTCACAGCTGCCTGTACCAGTTCTCATAGCATTCACCTCTCGTCCCACCCAGCCTGGTCACAGAGCTGGCTAGCTTCAGGGACCCAGCGGTGCTTGGCTGTGCACCGCGTTTCGCTGCCTCACTACTCCTACACGCTGGCAGTTTGCAGCATCTCCTTGAAAGCTGCCAGCCTCCTTTCCCTCTTGTCTGTTTATACTGGATCACGTTCACCATCCTCTTGGCTCTGACGTGCAGTCATGTCACAGACAGTCTGGATTCACCCACAGGTGCTGCAACTCTGAGCACAGGGAAATGAAAGTGGTCTCTGCTCCCTTCACTTGTGGAGGGGCAAGAGCTTATCTTCCTAACTTTTAAGAGTTGCCATTGTCAGCCCTCCTCTCCCAGTGCGACTTCACCTCCCTGTTCATGGTGTAAGGATCTCTCTGGCTCAGGAAGGGAAAGAAAACTTCTGTTTTAATTAGCATCCAAGAGCAGGACACATGGTGGGGGAGGAGAAGGTTGTGTGCTCGTGGTAGTAGAAGCTGTGTCTGCGGCACCTGTGATGTTTATGAAGGATGAGAAGGACATAGGAGCAAATCTAAATGAAGGACTTCTCTTCAGAGAAAAGCCTCAACTGAGCCTGGGACCAGTGCTGTGCAAGAACAGTGGCTAATTGCCCCATTAAGGCCAGATCTGGCTTTCTCATGCTGGATGAGATGATCCTGTTCCAGCTCAGCAAAGGTGTTTCTTCACCTAAGAAAAGGGAAGTTCTGCCAAGTGGGCCTGGATGCTGGAAAAGCCAGAGTCAGCAAGGCACTGCAGGCCAGGAATAAGAGCAAGCAAAGCCAACACGTGAGACCTCCACCAGGTGTTATTTGTCACTTGGTGGGGCCACCTCAGAGCTCTTAGCCCACCACAGCTTATTCTATTTCAAATGTAAGATTTGAGGCCAGAGTGATTTGACCCATCAAGAAAAGGTCTGAGCCCAATAACCCTCCAGGTGGAAGAGCACGTGTATGGCTAGAGGTGACTCACGGAGTAAGGGGGCAACAACTGCAGACCCTGAACCCGAAGGACTGAGAGTCTGAGGGGTCTAGTGGAAAGACCAGGGAAAGGGCCAAAGCAGGCACAGCAGGAGAACCATGCAGATAGCTGAGCAGAAAACGTGTTTACACGTGGGGGGTATTTTTAAATTCATCACTCAGTGCTGTAAAACCAAACCTCCCACCACGCTGTTGATTGGGAGGGGGCACAGTGAAATGGCAGAAAGCAGGCGTGGAAGCAGCCATGCAGCTCTCCAGCATCTTCTCCCTGATTTTACAGACCTGGGAGCAGACAGACTTCTGCTGCTATGCCTGTTATCTGTAGGAAAAGTGAACTCTGATCCCAGCAATTCTTTCTGTGGGAGCTGTGAGAGAGACATGCTGTGTGCAGGAAAATCTGCTTTGGTCTCCCCTTTGAGCAAACCATGGGTGGAGGTCTCCTGAGCTCTCCCGCTGCTTTCTTTCCCACCGTGGCTCTCCACCGCTCTCTGAGGGTATGTTTAGAAGATAGCGCTTTACTTTGTGGCACTGCTTATACTTGCTCATTCAGTGTAAATAACTGTATTAACTTTATAGGCAGCCCCAGTTTGAACTGACTGAGATTCATGTAGCAAGCTGGAACTACGCCAGGCCCACCAGAGCAGAGTCCTGTTCGTGCGAGGTGGAGCCCGAACAGCTCTCAGGATGGGAGGTCTCTCCAAACGAATGTGATCCCTCCTTGTTCTTACAGATTAGTTTTAACTCTGACACAATGGCTGCCAAATTCTGAATCTGCCAGAAATGTTAACAAAAGGCACTTTGATCTCATTCACTTGTTCTTGTTAAGAATGTATTATATTATTTTGCCTCCTTTGCGGTCATAAGAAAAATATTTTACCCTTGCATATCACTCATGTTCAGTAATCTATGTGCAGTGTTACACAGGGCTTCTGCTTTTCACTGCTACTTGCTTTTGCGCTGCTTACCTTAGCAGTTGTTGCATGTTATATGTTTGCATAAATACAGGAGGTTTTCTATTTCTTCTGAAAAAGACTGAGATTTGTGGAAAATTCCTGACATTCTCATCTAAACAACCAAAGAATTTAATTTTTAATATACGTGTGAAAATTACTTAAAAGTCACTTTAAACTTTCATACTTGTTATTAAACCCTTGGCTTAGTAGTTAATACAGTTCTCATATCTGTTCTTGGCACAAGTTTTACATTTTTCTAACTGCATATTACTGTAAAAAGCAGCTAATACTAACTAATAAAATGATACATTGACAATTATCTAGCAACAGTATTTCTTGAAATGTATCAGCCTCACGGTGTACCATAAAAAATATAGTATACAAGTCAAACTGTGTAATTCTTATCTTCAAACACGATGGAAGTTAATGGAAAATGTAATCCCCACTAGCAAATTAAAAAAGAGGATACCATTTATAATGAATTTTGATGCCAAATCAAAGTACTGCATTTGTTTACATATAAAATTGAAGAATAAGATGTAACACGTTAAACTTGTTGCCATGAGGTATGGAGCATACTCTGATAGTTTGGCATGGCATTACAGTCAGCAATTATACTGGAGAAGATACAGATAAACTTGCAAAATAGAATGAATATGCATCATTATTGCTGTTTCTTTATATTCTAAAAACAGTGTTTGTATTTTTTATCTCTCAGAAACAACCACATGGAAAAATCTTTATTTCAAAATGCAAAGAACTCTGTTTCCAAAACAAAATGATTACTTCTGCTGTAGTTGATCTACTCTCAATCTCATTTTTGAAGGTTATTTCCATCATGTAAAACAAAAACTCATTGTACTCTTCCTCTGGTCTAGAAGTCAGAAAAAAAGCATGCACATTTAGAAAATGCTACTCTGCTTCTAGAAAACTGATCAATGGTTCTTTTTGCAAAGAGAAATTTTGTTTTGACCACTAGGTTATTGAATACCCAATGGGCACACACTTCCTTAACTTTATAATGTCATTTCTAGGTGTTCTATGTTCATTAGTAAGAGATGGTAGGTTTCCTTTCTTGTTTTCCTTCCTTAATTTTGTGGGATATTTTCACAAAGAATCACATTTCTTCTTTTTGGAGGGTTACTGTCAAAAGGAGTATGTATTCATGACAAGATTTGTTATGAAGTTTAGTATGTATCAGGATCAGCATATTATCAAGAATTACTAAGCTTGACACCAATGTGACAGCAAATATATTCTTTTGGGGCTATGAACAAAATACAATACAAAATTTAACATAATTTAGAAAAGTTTCACAATTTCAATCCACAAAGCTGTAACATTTATGTGCCTTCCTGTTGGTGGCCAAAGTAACCCACATCAGACATTAGCAAGAGCTCCTTGAAGCTATTGACCTGCAAAGTTGCTGCTTCAGTAAAATCATGACATGATAGGTCTTACTAAACTGGTCTCTCTGTCTGTAGACTTCAGGGTCATCAAAACATCAGCTGGTCAGCGTAAGCCCCTCTACCTGCATGCAGTCCACTCAATGGCAGATAAATCTTCAGTATTTCAAGATTTTTGACCATTTTATTCTTATTATCTGTAAAACATATTCATGTCAAAAACCTATCGATCATCCATTGGATAGATGCGTTGCTCCCCTGCAGCTAGAAATGCACAGTTTAGCACAACATTGCCACTAAAGATACCGAACTTTGTGCTGATGACAGTGATGTTGGACTTGGATAGCACAGGAGCATCTGAAAACCGTCATTTTTACCATTTGTTCAATTCACTATCTTACAGATAGTAAATGACGAGACCTGGGAAGAATACCAGCTTGTAAGAAATTCACCAGGAGAGGTTATGCAGGATTACCCAGATCACGCAGACTTGAGTATTGACCTCCATAGTTCTTGTTTTTTTGGCTTGCAGGTTGTGTGACCTGTTGTTCTCAGTGATTCTCTTCAAGCATCTTTTGCAGCCCTCAGGCAGTGACTATCATTAGCAAAATCACTGTACCACTACACACCCCAGGGTGAAAGGATCAGTTCTGACAAGCAGCAGTAGAGATGAAGAGATTGGGGCAGTGGGGAGGAAATAGAGGGAATAGAAGGATAGAAGAGGTCACGTTTTCCTTCTTAACAAAAATCCTTCAAAATCCAGGGCGCTTTGCATAGTAATCTATAAATTTTCAGTATGTGTCACATAGTCTCTCTGTTCATGTTGTCAAAGACTCTGACAGCTGATAAAATTTAAGGCAAGCAGTAGCTGCTGTGCACTACTTGTTCAAAACAACAAAGTGTGAAAATATGATCAATGCAGGAACTCATAGGGGGAAAAACGGCACTGTGCTGTTCTTGAAGTCTGTTAAGTGAAATTGTGCTTCTTTTTATGTTCAAAAAGCCTCCCCCAGCCGATAAAATTTAAGGCAAGCAGTAGCTGCTGTGCACTACTTGTTCAAAACAACAAAGTGTGAAAATATGATCAATGCAGGAACTCAGGGGGAAAAACAGCACTGTGCTGTTCTTGAAGTCTGTTAAGTGAAATTGTGCAAAAATTGTGACTAAAAACTATTAGTAACTAGAAACTACAGATACCTCACAAGTACTTTAGTACAAACTAGACCTGATTCAAGCATTTCTGGCAAGGTTTTATAATAAAGCTGAGCTGCTTTTGGCATTGTTCTCTCTGTTAGTGCTCTCTGGTGAAGTAAACCTCTCACCCATCTGCTTGGGAGACACTCGTACTGGGTAGCATTCTTGTAAATTCACATGCTCCTTACAGCTTTCCTGGTTTTAATTTTCAGCTTTGCTGGTGTCTTGTTAGCCAAAAACTAAGGTCACCTTTGTTATATGGCAAAAATTTCAAGTCAATGTAAATTTAAATCTTGAGATGACAGCTAATTCTACTACTCTCTTTCCTGTGCTGCCTTCTAAGAACAAAGTGGGGAATGCAGTCATACATTTCTGCAAGATTATGCTGTTTTAAACTCTCAGCAACCTGAATAGACTATCAGCCTGTACTCAGCACTGGTGGGGCTGAACTTCAAATCCTGTGTTCAGTTTTAGACCCCTCACTACAAAAAAGACATTGAGGTGCTGGAGTGTGGACAGAGAAGGGCAACAAAGCTGGTGAGGGGTCTGGAGCACAAGTTCTGTGAGGAGCGGCTGAGGGAGCTGGGGTTGTTCAGCCTGGAGAAAAGGAGGCTGAGGGGAGACCTCATCACTCTCTACAACTGCCTGAAAGGAGGTTGTAGCAAGGTGGGTGTGGGTCTCCTCTCCCATGTAACAGGCGAGAGAACAAGAGGAAATGACCTTAAATTGTGGCAGGGGAGGTTTCAATTGGATATCAGGTTTAGGATCATTTCTTCACTGAAAGGTTTCTCAGGCACTGGAACAGGCTGCCCTGGAGTCACAATCCCTGGAGGTATTTAAAAGACATGTAGATGTGGTGCTTAGGGACATGGTTAATGGTGGACTTGACAGTGGTAGGTTAATTGTTGGACTCAGTGATCTTAAAGGTCTCTTCCAACCTAAATGATTCTATGATTCTACGATTCTGAGCAGAAGCATGGGAATTAGTTGCAACTCTGACTGAAGGCTACTTTAAGTAAGTACTCTGAATTAACCTGCCATGGGAATGTTGGCTGGCAGAAAAGGTGAAAACACTGTAAGAAGAGTAACTATGCCACTTATTGGGTAAATGTCTATTGTCTTTTTTGTATGAGCACCTTTTTACTTCTTTATATCAAGAAGTTTTGACAGGATGATTATAATTCTAAAACCAAGAGTGGAAGATGTAGCTACAAGGAATCCAGGTAAAAAGGCCTATAAATAAAAATGCACAACTCAAAATTTTAAGATGTCGCGTTTTATATCCTTATCACTTTGCTAAGCTTTAATTGTTAGAACGGAGCCTAACAACAAGTCTTATGGAGATGAGCAAGGGTCTCCTGAGGCAATTGGAACCAAGAGGGAAACACCAGTGAAAAACCTCAAAGGAATTAAGGCAAGTTCTTTCAGGAAGGTCATACAGTCAACAACCCAGCTGAAGGGCCTCTACACTAATGCCCATAGCATGGGCAACAAACAGGAGGAGTTAAAAGCCACTGTGCTGCTAGAAAGCTATGACCTAATTGCCATTACTGAAACCTGGTGGGATGAATCCCATCACTGAATGCGGCTATCGATGGCTACAGGCTGTTCAGAAGGGACAGGTGAGGAAGGAGGGGTAGAGGCGTTGCCCTCTATGTCAAGAAATAGAGTGTGCAGAGCTGTCCCTGAAGAATAGCCACAAGCAGGTTGAAAGCTTATTGGTAAGAATCAGAGACCAAAGCAACAAAGGGAACCTTGTGGCTAGTGTCTACTACAGGCCGCCCGACCAAGGGGAGCCTGCTGATGAAGCCTTTTTGCTCCAGCTGCAGGAGGCATCGTGCTCGCAAGCTCTCATCCTTCTGGGGGACTTCAACTAACCCGGCATCTGCTGGGAAAGTAGCACAGTGAGCTGTAGGCAATCCAGGAGACTCCTGGAGTGCGTAGAGAACTTCTTAGGTCAGGTAATAGGCAGCCCCACCAGAGGGGATGCTATACTGGACCTGATGGTCACCAATGCAAGTGACCTAATCAGTGACATCAAGAATGGAGGCAGCCTGGGCTGCAGTGATCATGCACTGGTAGAATTCACAGTCCTGAAGGATATGGGTCAGGCAAAGCGTAAGGTCAGGACCCTGAACTTTAGGAACCCCGACCAAGGGGAGCCTGCTGATGAGCTTTTTGTTCCAGCTGCAGGAGGCATCATGCTTGTAAGCTCTCATCCTCCTGGGGGACTTCAACTAACCCGGGATCTGCTGGGAAAGTAGCACAGTGAGCTGTAGGCAATCCAGGAGACTCCTGGAGTGCGTAGAGAACTTCTTAAGTCAGGTAATAGGCAGCCCCACCAGAGGGGATGCTATACTGGACCTGATGGTCACCAATGCAAGTGACCTAATCAGTGACATCAAGAATGGAGGCAGCCTGGGCTGCAGTGATCATGCACTGGTAGAATTCACAGTCCTGAAGGATATGGGTCAGGCAAAGCGTAAGGTCAGGACCCTGAACTTTAGGAAAGCAATCTTCCAGCTCTTCAAGGAGTTAGTCAATAGGACCCCCTGGGAAACTGTCCTCAGGGGTGAGGGAGCAGAGCAGAGCTGGCAGATCTTTAAGGACACTTTCCATAAAGGGTAAGGGCTCTTGGTCCCCAGGTGTAAGAAATCGGGTGAGGAAGGCAAGAGACCGGCATGGCTGAGTTAAGACCTGCCAGTCAAACTAAAGGGCAAGAAAGGAATGCACAGGCAGTGGAAGCAGGGACAGGTATCTTGGGAAGAGTATAGGGATGCTGCCTGGTTGTGTAGGGATGCGGTCAGGAAGGAAAGGCATGGCTAAGCTGAACTTGGCAAGGGATACAAAGAATAACAAGAAGGGCTTCTACAGGTATGTCAGACAGAAAAGAAAGATCAAAGAAAGTGTACCCCCCGTGATGAGCAAGGCTGGCAAACTAGTATCAACAGACAAGGAGAAGGCTGAGGTACTCAACAACTTTTTTGCCTCAGTCTTCACTGGCAACCTCTTTTCCCACACCTCTTGAGTGGGTGAAATGCAAGTCAGGGACTGGGGAAGCAAAGTCCCTCCCTCCAGTGTAAGAGAAGATCAGGTTTGTGACCACCTGAGGAAACTGAACATATGGGATTATGGGACTATGGGTCTACGGGACCTGACAAGATGCATCCTAGAATCCTGAGGGAACTGGCTGATGTAGTTGCCAAGACACTCTCTGTGATAATTGAAAAGTCATGGCAGTCTGATGAAGTCCCTGGGTACTAGAAAAACAGAAACATTGCCCCCATTTTTTAAAAGGGTAGGAAGGAAGACCCTGGGAACTACCGACCTGTCAGCCTCACCTCTGTGCCTGGGAAGATCATGGAACAGATCCTCCTAGAAGCTCTGCTAAGGCACATGGAGGCCAGGGAGGTGATCTGAGACACCCAGCATGGCTTCACCAAGGGCAAGTCCTGCCTGACCAACCTAGTGGCCTATGATGGAGTGACTACATTCGTGGACAAGGGAAGAGCTATGGGTGTCATCTATCTGGACTTCTCTAAGGCCTTTGACGTGGTCCCCCCCACAACATCCTTTTCTCTAATTGGAGAGAGGTGGATTTGATGGATGGACTATTCAGTGAATAAGGAATTGGCTGGATGGTCGCATCCAGATGGAGATGGAGTCCAGATGTCCAGATGGAGATCAGTGACAAGTGATGTCCCTCAGGGGTCTGTATTGGGACCAGTACTCTTCAATATCTTCATCAGTGACATAGACACTGGGATCGAGTGCACCCTCAGCAAGTTTACAGATGACACCAAGCTGAGTGGTGGGTGCGGTGGACACACCTGAGGGACGGGATGTCATCCAGAAGGACATGAACAAACTCAAGAGGTGGGCCCAGGTGAACCTCATGAGGTTAAACAAGGACAAATGCAAGGTCCCATGCCTAGGTTGGACAACCTCTGGTATCAGCACAGGCTGGGGGGTGAAAGCATAGAGAGCAGCCCCGCTGAGAAGGACTCGGAGGTACTAGTGAATGAGAAGCTGGGCATGAGCCAGGAATGTGCGCTCACAGCCCCAAAGGCAAATGATGTCCTGGGCTGCATCCAAAGCATAATGGCCAGCAGGTCGAGGAGGTGATTCTGCCCCTCTGCTCCGCTCTGGTGAGACCCCACCTGCAGTGCTGCCTCCTGCTCTGGGGCCTCAGCACAGGAGAGACATGGAGCTGTTGGAGCGGGGCCAGAGGAGGGACACAGAAATGATCCGAGGGCTGGAGCACCTCTGCTGTGAGGACAGGCTGAGAGAGTTGGGCTTGTTCAGCCTGGAGAAGAGAAGGCTCTAGGGAGATCTTTCATCTTTCAATACTTAAAGGGGGTCTATGAGAAAGATGGGGAAAAACTTCTTAGCAGGGTCTGCTGCGATAGAACAAGGGGTAATGGTATTAAACTAAAAGAGAGGAGATATAGACTAGACTTAAGGAAGACATTTTTTACAATGAAGGTGGTGAAGCACTGGAACAGGTTGCCCAAAGAGGTGGCAGATGCCCCATCGCTGGAAACATTCAAGGCCAGGCTGGACGGGGCTCTGAGCAACCTGATCTAGTTGCAGATGTCCCTGCTCATGGCAGGGGGGTTGGACTAGATGGGCTTTAAAGGTCCCTTCCAACCCAAACTATTCTATGATTCTATGATAACATTTTCTACAGACTGAATTTAATTGAAAGTTTCAATTCAAAGGGTTCACCCTTTTTTCAGAATGACATTAAGGATGTATAATGTTATTTTACCCATGTTAAAAATAACATTATTTATCTTACTGATTTGGGTCTGGGATCTGAAGTATGCCAGGTCTATGTGTATAAGATCCTGGCATTAAGATTTTGCCTTTAGTCATTCCTTGGGAAACTTGCCTAAATTCAGTTAAAATATAAAATTATGAAAATTTGCAGTTTGGCTTGATATAATAAATCACAAGTTAGAGGTTGGCGTCTGCATTTCCCAAAGAACTCTCTCTGTTTAGCATGCTCCATCATGGGGTGGAATGGCACAAAAATTCGTTCCCTGCAACTTTTGCAGGCACGCGAGGATGTGGAACCCAGTGACTAAAACCACATGCAAGGAAATTCTCTCATATGCTCCCACTACTTGTCCTGATGGCTTCCAGCTCCCTGAAAGAGAAGGAAGAAGCTGCTTCATATCAGAAGGGCTTGCGAGGTGTGCTGGAAGAAAAGGGGAAGCAATGGAAAGAACAAGGGAGAGGGCAAGAACTGGAGAATGGGGTTCAGATGGGAGCAGATGAGCACAGCACCCCTGAATTACAAACTGGGCTCAAGACCCCTGAGCTTCTGCAGGGTCCAGCATTGTGTACCTGGATAATGCGATCTGATACATCTTCAATGCCCAGCCCTTATAGAGCCATACTGTTGCTATCAGTTGCCTTTAACAGCTTAAGGATATAATACCATCAGCTCCAGGTCGAATGCCACCAACAGCCAAACAGGGAGTCAATAGTGTCCCACTCGCAGAATTGCTGCATCTTGTACTGCATGTGTCTGCATCTGTTTAGGTTCTAGTTTGCAATTACATTAAAAGGAAACCGATTTTAAACACATTGAGGTTGAGGGTTCACCTACTTAAATACATACATTTGTATAACCCACTGTGCTAAGCCAAGTGGAGTTTCTGTGTCTCTTCGTTGTTAGTTTCACATTGCATCAGGAGAATGAAATCCAAAATCAGGAAAATACTTAAGACTTTTAATTAACTTTTGAAAGCTTGATGGGTGCTAAAAATATCATGTGGAACAGGAAATAGACCAAGAGGCCTATGATTTGTTTGGTTTAGTCCTTTGTGTATTTTCTGAAGATCTACTGATTACTCTGCTATATTTATTTGGAAATGCTACACACCAGAAGGAAAAAAGGATACTACAGCAGAAAAGAAAAGCATAATTTCCCATACTTTAGTAGGAAATTAAGAACATTTATCATAAATTCATTGGCAATTTATGTATTAACTGTACAGTGAAAAAACTATTTATAGAAAGATGAAGCATAACACTTAAAAAATAACATGCATAATTAACTCTTTCACCTAGTTTGGTATTAAGCAGTTCTTGATTGTAAATATTGTAAGGCAGGTTTTTTTCTGAGAGGTTAAAAAAAATGAAATAAGTCAGTTTTAACCTCATTTTAATGGGGTTAAAGAAATTTAGAATAATGTGAGAAATGTATATCTGATTAAGAAGGTTTTTTGAGAAACTAGGGAATCGATTCCCCAACCACAGAAACTCATTTTATGCATATGTAATTCTTCTGAGTAATACAGAATTAAACCTGTTCAGTGAAGATGGTGGAGGAATCAGTAATGGCAAAACAGGTATTTAACTGCCCATCCTCCATTCAGCCGGTAGCATGAGCTACTGCTTTTCTGATCCCACATAAACTAACCAAGCAGAAGTGCACAGCTGTGGCTATTGCTCCAAGAAGATTTGGTACCTATAAGCTCTGAAATCATGTGTTGCAATCTATTGTGCAATATCAAGAAGCACTTGGAGACTTTCATTTAACAAAAAGTGGACTATTCCTCCTCTTGTCCCCCAACAGTGATGATTACTCTCTATGAGCGCTGCTGGATATTGAAGAACTGGGGCATTCTGATCAACAGCTTCAGGGCAACACAGCCAAACTGAACTTAAAGACTGATAAAAATCATCACTGTGGATGCAGAAAAGACAAGTGCAGAAGGTACAGCTTAGCAATGAGTGTCATGTCCTGGCCCCAACTCAGTGATTAAAGACATTCCAAAACAAGCACTAAGTGTTTGCAAGCTGCCAAAGAATTTGGGTGCAGTATTGGGAAGAAGATGAAGAACAGATTGTACATCAGTAGCAGCTACTCCCTAGTTTGATGAGGATGGATTAAAAAAAAAAAAAAATCTGGGAAGATATACCAGCCTGTTACCCATCCACGAAGATCCTCAAGAATAGCGGTGTAATGTATATTGTGTTATAGTGCTCCAAGTTACTATTTAAAGGAAATACAACAAACAGGAGGTTGTAGGGTGGAGACAGGGGAGAGAGTGATGAAAGAAATGGTGAAGTAAAAAAGGAGAGGAGAGGAGAGACTAGGAGACCAGGAGGGAATCATGATACAAGGGCAGCTTTGAAACTGGGAGTCTCCTGCTCTGAAGCTAAAAACATATTGCTAGAAAGTCACATTTCAAGAATGAACAACTTTTGGCACTTCTTTCTTCCAATGACTGCAGAAGAGGAGGGGACACAAACATCAGAATGTGGAGAGAGATCTCATGTTTGTCATAAACAAGAAACACTTTGTTTTTGCAGAGCAAAACACATTCCTTGCACCTCTCATAGAGCAGAGTTGCTACTTACTTTGGCCATCCTTGTCCGTGCCTACCCGTCGCAGGAGGATAGAAACAGGCTCTCTGAAAAAAAACAATGAGCTCTACATAAGCTGTTTGCAACAGGATCTGGTGTCTTGGAAACTGCTCCTTCAGCCAGTTCTCTTGGCTGCTTTAGAGATGCAGTGATGTTCAACTGCAATATGGTTAGGCTTGCTTCCCAGATCATATCTGCACTGGCCTGTGGAGCCTCTGCCTCCAAAGTACTGGAGGTAGACAGAGAAACTGCTCGGAACATGTACGTGGCTGGAACAGACTCGCACCAGATGGCCATTCAAAATAGCAGTCAGGAGAAAAGTGTCACACTGAGAAGATGCAAGTCTTATCCTTGAGAAAAGTCGTCCCAGCTCCCATTTTCCTCTGACTCATCTTCTAGAAGAACTGTGTTTATTTTAATCAGAGCCAGTGTTGAGTCACAGATGCCACATGTCAGACCAGTTCACTGGGTCCCCTTCGTGGCTGGGGTGAGGCAAGTATTTTAGGCAACTAAACTCTTTTTGCTTAGTACATACAAGGTCTCAGCTTCCCCTCATTTTCAGTTGCATGATTCCTAGAACAGTGACACGCCTTTTCAAGCACTAACATGAATAGAGAGAAAAATATATCAGATAGAGATGACTAACAATGATAAGGAGAAACTCCTTGATTTTAAGGAACATTGAATCAGCCTTGTATTCAACAAGAACTTTGGCTTTCAAAGCTGGATGTTAAATGTTATTTTAAACACAAAGTGGATGAGATCTTTACTGACTTAAATAAGAGAAACAAAAAGTTCCTCTGAGCACCTGCACCTGTATGAAATGTTCTTTCAGATTTTCTGCTCTTGAGAAAGCTTTTTTCCTTGATATTTCAAGAACCACGTTTTTCAATACTTAAGCCATGATTTCTTTGTACTAAAATTGGATAATATAATACAATGTCATGAAAGGCAAAAATAGAACTGGAGGAGGTTTTTTTCATTTCCTGCTAATTTCCTCAGCAAATTATGAAAGGTTTACAGCCATTTCATCAAACATTGGTACTGTCTGCACTGAGCATATGGTCTATTTTGATCCTCTTTCAGTTCCCAAAATAAAAAGCTAAGGGTCTCTGTGAAAATCTTTCCACCCTAATCAGAAAACATGTGAAAGAAGATCTAGCACTCCTCTTCCTAAGCCCCAGTCAATCTGTGCCACAGAGTGAGTTTCAGCTCCTACCTTAGGCTAACCTACAAAATGCTTGATGTTTTCTTGGTCCAGCTATTGGACTCTGCCTCTGCCCATTCCTG
>KL258207.1:22157-38428 GCA_000699545.1 Podiceps cristatus | reverse complement strand
TGTTTTACTGAGGCAGGAGATTTAATTTACCTTTTTCTTGTCATATTTTTTTAACCACTTTCATTGAAAAAAACTCTTTTTTGCCAAGTAATGTCTGTATGCTACTCAAAATTAAGGGTTTGGGCCAATACTGTTCAGTCGGTGGACCAACTCCAACAATTTCTTTAGAATCCATTAAACTGGGAGGAAGCTCAGACACATTTGTGTTTCTTCAGAAATGCCAGGCTCCCAAGATTTCCCAAGTTAATTATTCACCATACAGACTTTTCCAGGGTGCCATAAAATAAATAAACAAACAGCAGAACAAGAAAGGTGGCTTCATAAAGCCTCAACAGCACACACAGGGACAAAACTCTTTGTTCCATTTTTATTAATTTGATGTATTTTTCCATGGCATTGGACCAAGTTATGCAATAAGAGGAAGACTGTCAGCGTTTTAATTTTTGGACTACTGCATTGCCTTGATTCTTTGGCATCGCTGAGTAAACCTGCATGATTTTCATACAAGGAGAAAACATCCTGCTTGTAGGTGGTCAAACACCTGCTCCGCAAGCTAGAAAGGCAGCAGCTGCTGTCCTTAGCGTGCCTGATTTGAGGAAAGTAGGATGTTGTCTACATATTTGCACAATGCCATTTATAAGGCACTGTTTGTGGCTTGCTACCATATGAATTATTGCCTTTGACAGGAGAAATAAAATTTTGGTACAAGGCTTTGACAGGAATACTCAAAAGGTGATATGTTTCAAACACAAGCTGAAGAAGTCAACTGCTTTGGAAAACTGAATAAATTCTGTTCCTAGAGCTGCTTTACTGTCCTCCAGAATAGAAAGTCCATAAGCCTGTGAACAAGCCCATCCCAAGACAATGGTTCTGCCATACCCTAGGTATTCCATATTTCTGTTGAAAAGTCAACTGTATTTGGTCTGATTGGGATGGAGTACAGTATGTCAGCATATTCAGATGTCAGGATGTTTGGATTCTGTAAGAAGGCTCATCTGGAAGCAATGTATATTCTTCAGTTCTTTGTAGAAAATGCTTAATTCTAATTTTTCATGAAAGACCTTTCTCTTGGAACAACTCATCTGCTTAAAATTAGGCATGTACTTGTTTGTCTTGCTGACTTGAGGCCATACAATATACAGTTCTCTGATGCTGAGTAATTTATGTGCTTACATAAATCAGTGTGCAGCCAACAGAGGACAGACTGGATGCAACAGTTTCACATATGCATTCTTTCACACATGCATTATGGTCGAAAGATCATGGAAATGAGCTCATACTCCATGCCTCTGAAAGTCATTTCTTTTTTTCTGTCATCTCTGGAAAATGCAATGGATTATGATTATTTCCAAGATTTTTAGTAAATTGTTTACTATTCTCAGCACCGAAAAACTGTGGACTTTGCTATCTTCTCTGGTATTTTGAATGAAGATGATCTTTGTAGAGGAGTCTACAATGGTACCTCCTCTTCTTTCACCCTGTTGAAGGATTTAAATGAATGAGAGCTGTGGAAAGCCCGAAGAAGTCCTAGTCCTGTAGGACAGCTGACGACTAGCAGGAAAGCCCTATGTCCTGCCCCAACTATCAGAAATTATTCTGTAAAGGAAGAGTTGCGTGACTCCACATTTCCAGTCTCTCTGAGACACAACATGGAGTGTGCAGAATGAAAATGCTCTTAGAAACACCTCTTGTTAGCTTCGTGAGTTGTGGATGGGCCTTCACATGGAAAGCAGCTGAGCTAGCTTGTCCTGTTAGCATACAGAAAGAAGTTTTCATATGTATATGGAAAGTGTAGGCATACTCCACATCCTTGGCAAATCACAGAAAAGATGATATAAATACAGGAATACAGAACTGAACATTTGCGTAGATGTGAATGATGCAACATAGAAGAGGTTAAAAAAGCCAAAAACAAAAACAAAAAAAGTGGATGAGTCCAGACTGGTAAAATCCCCTTTTCCAACCTTGATCTGTTTATCTGCCATGTACCAATGCTTAGGGGTTATACTCAGGAAGAGGAGAGACACATTGCTAGGTAAAGCACACACAGAAGCACTGGTCTTGCTGAGGGTTACGTACCAGGCTGCACTCAGCAGGTTCCAACAGCCCATTCTGTAGCACACCGAGCTGAGAAATCCCCAGGGCTGAATCCAAGGCAGCTCCCTATGCCCAGCTGCCCTGCTGGGGGTGGCACAGGGACCTTTCCAGAAGGACAGGGGGACTTGCAATCCCGCCGTGGGGAAGACCCGAGGCGGGGTGACGGGAAGGGGCAGAGCTGCCTGCCTGCGCCGGGTGCACGGGGCCCCGCCGGGCAGTAGCGCCCGCGGGCAAGGGCTGCCGGGCATGGGAAAAGCAGCCGCCAGCCAGCATCTTCCTCGGCAGCCGTAGCAACACCAACGCAGCAGCAAGGTGAATGAACAAATATGCTGGCAGGAATTGTTAAAAAATGAATTGCCTCAAAAAGTTTGCGTGTGTTAGGCCAGCCTCTCTGCTGATTTTAAAATCCTATTAAGCCCTTCACTTTTAATTCATCGCTATTTTCCACCTCACGTTCACTAACGGCAGAGAGCATTAATGTGCTTTTAAACTTCTTCCTGTAAACTGTATGTTAAACATTTAATTCTTGAATTACATGTTAAAGCCAAAGGTGTAAGAAAGAGGCAGCACCTCTCAACCCTTTTTAATTTAGATGTGGGGAACACAACTGTTGCTAAACACAGAAATAATTAAAAACATTGCAAGATTTATGAAAAATATACGATTTTTTTTATACCATCTAGAACCAGAACTGACCAAATTTCACTGGATTTCCCCATCTAAGGTGACAGTCGAGCCTGTGAATTGAAGAAATGCAGCTAGTGAACAATCCTTTCTTCCCCTCTGAGCCCCTTCCTCACGCAAAGCAGACTATGTGTGATACTGATACGTTAATGCCTTGTATGTGCCTCTGGTCATGAACAGAGCCTCTAACATGACGGGCAGGAGAACATCTGAACTAGGCTGACATCGGACCAGACCACAATATATGAGTTTTATGAGTGCAAGCAGAACAGACAAACCTCTCTACCCTTGCTTTAATAGTTTCCTTAAAGTCTGGGAAACTACAGAGAAAGTAAACAGCAAGGTAATTAAAAAATGTATTGCTTACTTCACCATTATGGGTGGCTGAGAGGTTTTCGGACAAAATATTTTTCCTTTAGGAATGCTTGTGCTTTGAAAAGAAAAATGTCTGTTGCAAATAGTAATTTTTCTCAAATTACTTATTCCCAAAGCCTATTTAAAAATTATCAAAATGACAAATTTCACCATTTTTAATATCAAAATTATGTTTTGGTTCAAAAGATCTTTCAAAACTTCAAACTAATTCTAGTAAAAACTGTAAATGAGAGTCAGAATCTAAATGAAAATTGACACACAAAGTTTTAATTTACTCAAATCAACATTTTATGTCTTCTTTAATAGATTGCTGGAATGAACATGTATAAGAGTTTGATTTTTCACCCTGATTCAAGCTAAAACCTTTTTTCAAACATCAAGTTTCCCAAGAAAACAATACAGTTTCCTCATCGGCTCTATTCCTCATGAACCTTCCTTTAACAAGTGTATGATACACTGATTTCTGTCACCAGATCACAGTGAGAATATACTGTGGTAGAAATGAACTCCATCTTCATTCCAAATTATCTTAAGCAGCTCTGTTAATATAACAAGCTTGTGGGCATATATTATACAATGACACAAGGCCTAACCTTTCTCTTTCAAGCAGTTTCTCATTTCCTGACTTCAACAAACATAAGAGAATATCACATGGTAAAAGAATGCTGTGAAAAGTATATTGAATCATCTGGCAGTATTTAAACCGTGAGATGACATTTTATTTTGCTTATTCTACATGGAAATTCCTAACATCGGCTCTTGCTCAAATACATCAGTCCAGGCTCTGCTGTTTCTTTTCAAACATTCTTTATTCCCCTCTTCTTGTTATATCTTTTTGTCTCTTAGCTGGAATGTGGATTTCTGTGGCTATTTAAAAGGAGATAAACACCCAAAATCTGAGCTTTTAATTTTTCCTCTGAAAAAATCTGAATACAGAATTACCTAAGAAGACTTTAATTTTTTTCTCTCTCTTTTGTTTTTTCCCAGACCCCTTCAGAGTCATTGCTAGTCGATAGTATCTTAATAACAAGCGCTTCATATCTGTCTTAATACTTCAGGGATGCTCTAAGGAAACCATCAATAGATAAGTGTCAAAATAATGACATTATATATGTTTAAATCAAATGATTTCTAGCAAAGCAGCCATGATGCTCTGGAGGCTTCATCTGAAAACACGGTGCTTCTCAGCCCAGACTACTCATACACCTAAAGCTGACCATTCCCTTAAGAGCTTTCTTGGAGAAGGTCCAGAACTCTCAACACCTTGAAGGGCTGAGCCTCAAACAGAGTTATTTCCCAGAAGAGGCATCACTTAGTAAAGCTATGAAAGGAACAATTCAGGAAAAAAGTATGTGACAGTATGAAAAAAGAAAATTAACAATGCACAGTAATACATCAGTCACTACCTCTAGAGACAAGTAAACAATGCATTACAGCCAGCAAGCAGCAACTGATTGTGCCATTTGAACCAAAGGGAAAAGGCTTTGCTATTAGCAGGGAGTGTCTTAGGATACCACATATATTTTCACAGATTTGAAACCCAGAAAGGACTATTAGAACTTCTACTTTCACATCCTTCGTAGCACAGGCCATAGAAAGTCGCGCTCCTCCTTCCATTCAGTAATGACTTGTGTGCTGGCAAGAGCAGTATGTTCCCCAGGGGCACCTCTAGCCTTCATCCGAAAACTTCAACAGGGGAAGAAGTGGGTCTCTTGGCCCTTATAGTCTTGTTACAGTCCATCCCTTCCAGCAAAGGTTTACTAGCCCACATGGACTCCAACACCAACATTACGTTATCCACTGACATATGATTATACAGGACAGCTCGTGATTCACTGCTTGCTTCAAGTGTTCCCAAATGTATCCTGGTTACAGGCCACCGCTGACGATGACAGCAGCTCCCAGCTGGACAGGAAGCTCCAGGGATGAACTACTTCACTCTACTGCACATATTGAAATTTGGGAAGACCCAGCCTGGCTCAAAATTAGTTTGTGGCAGCTAAAGTACCTTCATCCATCATTTCTGCCCAGAGAAAGGTAGAGACATTTGAATGTCACAGAAAACCTCTGTTTATCTCAAAAAGCTTGATTCCAAATTCTCTGTAGTCACAAGGGAAATGACTTTCTAATTCAGCTGACTCCATGGAAGACACCTTAGGGTGAGGCTTGCTCAACGGAAGGGGGAATATGAGATCACAGCATTAGATATGGTATTAGATAGGTCAGAGCACCATGACCTTGCCGTGTTCTTTAGAGTAGTTCCCAGCAAATTCGTGAATTGTGCCAGTGCAGATGAAAAAATACCTTTTTTTTTTTTTTTTGAGTGTAAGAATTATAACAGTTATTTTCCACCATAACAGAAAGAAACAGATCAGAGAAGAGGACATAACCATATTTATCCTACAAGAGAGCTTCACTGTAATCACGTAAGCAAGCTTTCTGGAAGGAATTTTCTCTCTTCTTTTTTTTTTTTTTTTGTTAATAGTAAGTCCTAAAAGACATGAAAAGACTCTGTTTCCTTCTAGGCTATATAAAATAGAAGCCTCAAAACACATTTGTTCATAAGCTTGTGAATAGCCCCTATATAAGGTGCATAACTGTGTCCACTTTCTGTCATAGAGGGCTTCTATTCCTTCTTTTTCAATAATACAGGATTCAATTAAATCGCACCTGTAAAAGTGCACTTTTTATCTTGGAGATGTAGAACTCCTTGCAATTGGAGAGGGAAGATTACTTGGTCAAACCATAGAGGGAAATAATTAAAAAAAACCAAACCAAACCAAACCAACCAAACAAAAAAACCTCCTTGGACGACCATACTGGTGCCTGTTCCATACAGGTGCATGGTACAGGTACACGTACATTGTCCCCCGGTCTGAGATTACGTTCCATCCATCCCATGTTCTTGCAATAGTACAAATTCAGAGTTTGTCCCACTCTTTAATAAACGTTGATGAGATCTCTACGTACACAGATGAAGTTGTAAATTACAAATGGGAACAATGGCAGCAGCAAATGAAGTCCAGACCCCGGGGGAATTTTCCTGAAACTTGAACAAGAGGTTTCATTGTTCCTATGTGGCCCATATCAGAATAAAGTCTAGAAAAAAGACATTTAGCTCTCGGAAGGCAAGTGCAGGCTTTCCAAAGAGCAAAAGGAAGGCAATATGGGGAAGAAAAAAAAAAAAAAAAAAGAAATTAACTCAATTAATTCAAGGCACAGTTAGACATTTTGCTCACAAACAAGAATTGATCAGTCTCAAAGCCCAGTCTTCTCTAATGCTGTACTTTTATTGAGTTACACGGGTTCTCTGCACTTCGCAGCAGTTACATTGGCTGTTTCAGTAGTACAAAGAAAGCTGGAGGCTTAGGTAACCCTGCCTGACTTCCAGTCATCCTAGTAACAGCCCAACAACAACCATGCAGTGTCTGTGAAACATCCAGGAGATGCCAGACAAATTATCTCCAAGGTTTTTCCAAAACAAAAGAGAATCTTTAAAGACATTTTATTATCCATAAACAGTTCTGAGACAGATAGCAACTTAAGGAAGACAAGCGACTTCAGAAAGAGTGGAAAGTCTGAATTGGTGCCCAAAATTAAAATAACCTTTTAATAGCCTTGCCCTTAAAGAGGAATTAATGAATGCTCTTTCACATCTTTACATAAAGCCAGACTCTGGCAGATGTGAGATAGATTACTACATACAACATAAACAATATTTTGTCTTTTATCCTTGCAGCGGGGAGCGTACATCTCTGTACTTGAACAAAAGACCATTTCTAGCTCAGCCGAGGATGTAAACAACTCCGGTCACCAGCTGCGCTCCAGGAACCCTCAGGAATACCTGGGCAACATTTCTAGCAAACCCTGAAAGCCAAGCTAAGGGGCAGGTGGCGGGGGGGACACAGCAGCAAGCCTGGGACAGGATTTGGCCCGAACACCAGGGTTCATCAGCGGTGTTTGCTTTTGTGCATGCTGAGGACTGCCAGCCCCTGCCCAGCTGAGCTCTTCAAGCTGTAGCTAGGAGACTGCCTCCAACACGCTAAAAATACATCCAGTACCTCCTCGCCTGGCCAGTGACAGCTTGTTTGCAAGCAAGGGGGGAGACCGTGGATGTTGTCGGACCCTGGCTTCAGCAGAGCCGGGCGGCAGAGCCCAAGCGCCCAGCACAGGTGCACACGAGCACGCTTGCAGCATCCCACCGAGGCCAGGGCTGCCGAGGCCAGTCCCACTCCTGCCTCAGGTACCACCACCCTCACGGGTGCTGCTGACCCAAATTCCCACCGGCTGATCGGTAGCACTCTGCCGTACTGAGGAGTCATGTCTCCTGCTGACCTCCAGCCAAGCAGGGTGGAGGAGACTGTGCAGAGCAGGGCCCACGCACCCACCCTGCAGGGGAGGAACTTCCCCATGGGCAAAGCTCAACTGGTGCCAGCCTACGTTTCCCCAGAGCACCAGCTTTGACCCCCAGGAAACCAGTCCCCAGCTCTCTTTTCTGTACCCTGGGTCACCTGGGTTGAGCATCTGGAGACCTGAGGGGACATCATGCCTGGCTTCACCGCTGCTAGCAGGCTGCAGGCGACGCGGGGGCTCTGTCCCTCCATCAGTAGGCTGGGAACAGTGCCCCAGGGAGCCCTCTGGCAGCCATACGTCCCGTTTCCAGGCAAACATATAGGTGGCTGAAGCTGATTTTTTGTCTGTGAACTAGCTTGAGCAATGCGATACGGTGCTGGGAGTCAGACTGTGTGTGGTCAAGAGTGGGAGGACAGGTTCATTTGGGTCATCAGCTGGTGAAACATGCCTTGCTCACACTGCAAACACAACTCTGGGGTGAAAAGTATGCTCAAATGTATGCCAGAAGAGAGACGTCATTTATTGCCAATTATTCCCTGTTAGTGCTGCCCCTCACATTGTGCCAAGCTAAAGGTAAGAACAATTACAAGGCTCTGCACAGACATTTCACTGTCTTCAACTTCTGCAGATATCTGTGGCTATTCCTAAATTCCTATCCACATTCCAAGGACACACACTTGCAACACAGGAATATTTGTTTTTGGAAACTGGGCTTTCATAGTACGCAGGAGCCCTGGTCAGAGGAGCTACGAGGAGCTGTATGTGCCGTAACCACAAAGGTACCTTTGATGAACTGGATCTCTTGCATTTGCACATTTATGATTAAACTTAGTTAGAAAAAATGTAATTTTCTTTAACTAGAAAGATCTATACCTCCTGTGTAACATTAGTATCCATGGAGATACAGCACAAAAAGCTATTCTAGTGTTGGTTTATGACATCTTCGTTCCAAACACCAGAGAAGCACAAGCACTAATACCAGTTTAGTTGCTTTGAAATGGATGTATTAATGTACCACACCACTCAGTGCTCATGGATGCATACAGCCACAAATTCACCTTCTCCTTCTCCCTCTGTGTTTGGGTCTTTCTTCTATGCTTAATTCTCATTTGTATTAGTATCAATAATTCTTAATATATCACCTTACAGTAATCAATGGAAGTTTAACATCAATTTGTTTCAGTATTATTTCAGCTATTGTTACACCGTGGAAAGAGCCTGGCAGCATTTGGGTGGGATCTGGGTTTGCAGGAGCACAAAAACAGGTTTGCAAAGAGGGAGTAGGTAATGGAACACCAGGTAATTATTTAAAAGATCACAGATTGTGTACATTTATTTGAGACACATCACTGAAACAAGGGAGGGGCCTACTTAGTGTTGCCTTTCCCTTTGTATTTCCTCTAATATCCAGATCCCTTCAAGCTGTTAGTCATAAGAAGAGCCTTATTAAAGGTACTGAAGATACTATAAAGGAAAAATAAATAGAGTGACCTGATAGAGCTGGAGCTGGCAGAAGTTTGAAAAGCCTGCCTGTTGTTTTCCCTTTGAAATCTTGGCAGGCACGCAGAGTGCTCAAACCTGCTCCCACAGCGTAGCTGTCATTCCCCCTCCCGTGGTGGCTACCTTTATGATAAACCAGCTATGGTCCGGAGGTTTTTATGAGTTTCACAAAACGTGTTGCACAACCTGGTGACAAAACATATAAAGACTGCATTAGGTCTTGTAGACAGTTTTGCAGACAGCAGCTCCCCCAGACAACCGCGTGACTGTTTACAGTAAATGGTATCACCTGTTAATCAGGTATCCAGCTGAATCAAAACTGGAGGCTGCATCCTGAGGTCCCTTGGCAGTGCAGAATCTTCTGCCTCCACCAGCTTTACAGCTGGCTTCTCACTAACCTATTGATAACCATCTGGTTTAATATTGGTTTCTAATGTACTGAAGGGCTCTACCTACCCCAGACAAAGCTGTGTTTGAAATCACCTTCACTTTACTCAAAGACTGGACATGCCTTTGATCCTTCATGTCAAATCGTCCTTAAAAGGGTAATTGAATATATTTCTTGAATTCCTTGTATTTGGAGTTAACTGAGAAGGAGTCTAAAAAAGCACATTTGAATTGTATCTATAAATTGTTGGCATTTTATTTATAAGATTGTACCTATCGTATCTATAAAAAGTTGGCATTTTCAGACAGATGTACCAGGGTGACAGTAATAGCTCCTTCCACCCTTACTGTCCGCGTTGAACCTGGTAGTCCTGCTTGTGTGGTCAGGTCGACCAAGTTCAGCACCCATTATAGAAACTGGTTGTCAGCTCCTTGTTTGTACAGCTGCTCGAGGTTTGTTCTCTGGCGTTTTGGGTGTCGGGTGCTTTTTGCTGATGAGCTGTGAGTGCTAGCACCCTGTCTTCATCGGGGAGTGTGGAAGGATGCAAGCTGCACACTCCTGCAGCTACGCTTGCCTGATGGGCAGCGCGCAGCTGCCTGCTACACCACCATCACCATCATTGGTACAGTTATAGGAATGTCAGAAAATTTGCAGGATCACCTAGGACTCTTGCAGAGGTCTAACTGGGGACCACAGATGAAGAACAGCAGCTTCTCCAAATGTTCAAATGACATTTCTAGCAACACCCTGCTGCATTATTTTGCTCCATACTCTTACCTGTGTACACATGACAGTGTACTTTAATGCATAATATTTAATAATATTCTTGGAATAAGTATCACCAAGACACATTAATTTATGGAAAATACAGTTTTCCACATGTTACTGACTCCTCCACTTTCTCACTTTTAAGTTATGCTTATATATATATACACACATATATATATGTTTCTCACAGTCTTTTCTTTTTAATTTGAGCCCTTTTATGCTGACGTCACTTCTGTTCTCTATTTCCCTTTCAGCACTGCCCTCTGGTATCCAGCTGTAATAAAATTCCTCCTCTTACCAAACCCTTTCAAAGCACTGTCCTGGTTTCATCTGGGATAGAGTTAATTTTCTTCCTAGTAGCTGGTACAGTGCTGTGGTTTGGATTTAGGATGAGAATAATGTTGACGACACACTGATGTTAGTTGTTGCTGAGCAGGGCTTATACTGAGCCAAGGACTTTTGAGCTGCCCCTGCTCTGCCAGCGAGGGGGTGCACAAGGAGCTGGGAGGGGGCACGGCCAGGGGGTGGGAATCGCGGCTCAGGGATGGGCTATCGATCACCAGGTGGTGAGCAATTGTTGTATTGTGCATCACTTGGTTTTGTATATTCCTTTATCAGGGATATCAGGTAGTGACCCTTTCTGCAGTCATATACTCATAAGCAACACCTGCTTAAAGAAGCAAAGGCAAGGGCTGAGTCAGTGCAACTCCTGAACAAACTGGGCAATGCATTCTCTGTGAGTGCAGGGTTTGCACACCCTTGGTAAATCACGCTAATGTCTCCTGTGCAAACACCGTCCTTGCAACATTAAACATAAAAACAGTTTTCCTTTGACATATAGCACATATTTTTTCCAGTGTAGTTCCTGGAATGGTCATCTATGCCTCAGAATAAGACTAAGGAGTCTTTGTAGGACAAATGGTTTGAGAACATAATTATTATAAATAAAGTTACTAGGATATCTTCCACACGCTCAAAAAAACCCAAACAAAACAAAACCCAACAAACCAAACAAAATTGAAAGCAAGCAATCAGAAAAGCCCCAAACAAAAGATAAACTAAAAAAAAAAAACAAACCCAAACCTCTTGGGATGGGCAAGTGTCCAGATGATGCTCTTTTTACCCATATTAAATAACACAATTATACAACAGCTGCAGCCGTCTCACCAGCTGTGTTCAGGACAGCGAATAAATACCTTGCAGTGCTGGTCCCCATGGGGCCAACCACATCTCTCCTGGAGAGAGAGGCCTCACACCTATGACTTGGGGACGTGATTGAAAGAGGGATATATTACACACTGTGACAGCCACGGTGAAGTGGCCATGACTGATTAGGAAGGAACGGTGTTATTCCTTATCTTGAATAACTTAACTCATGTATATTTTGTTTTAGCCCCGAAAGAAAACAGTGGAGGTTGGCAGATGGGCTGGAACGCAGTTGACTATCCTACTTCAAGCAGCTGCAGTTTCTGGTGGTCTAATTTTAACTTAATCACAGTATGCATTTGTAAGTGAAACCAATCATTTTACTTTTAGAATATCCTACCCTGTCAGGACAGAACATCTGCTTTAATGACCCTCAAAATGGTCTTCAAGTCTATGTAAAACCACCTCTCCTGTGCTTGTACTTCCCTTTTTACTGTATCTTTCCAGAAAAAAAACACTAGTTTCAAATCCAGTCTTGCTCAAAAATATCTCTAATAACATGTAGATTTTTGATTCATATGGCTCTACTTATTGCCAAATATTTTTATTCTAAATCCATACCATTTCAATAAAAGAATATGACTAATACATACAGGTCATCATCTCTAACATCTGTCATGAAAAATGAATTGATGAACTCACCCATATTTTTTGTGCTTTTCTAATACACAAGCCAAGATTCAGCCTTCAAACTAGGGAGAGATGTGCCAAACATCCTTTAAGTCTGTTCAGCGGTATGTGTCCAAAAAATTTACACACTTTTTTTTCCCCAGACTCTATTCATAATGTGAAGTGATTGATTTAAAAGCCTAGTTCATCAGATCTCAGTTTCTCACCTGCTGCTTATGAGGAGACTCACTTTGGCTTTCACATTTCATGTAGTGGTGAACTTGGCAGTGTTATGTTAATGGCTGGACTCGATGATCTTAAAGGTCTCTTCCAACCTAAATGATGCTATGATTCTATGATTCTCCGCACGCATTGAGGTTGCAGATGGCTCTGTTGATGTTTATAAAACCCCAGTGTATGATCTGGATGTTCTTGGAAGTAAGATGACCGAAATCATCACCAGCTTTTGCCTACACAAGATTTTCAAAATCAATACTTCATTTACTTTTTACGGCAAAATCTACAGAATCCAGGAAAAAAACCAACATGCAAAAGATAAGACTTGCAAGCTTAGATGGTTAGTGTGTACCTTCTCCTGTCAACATGAAATTCAGAGCAAAGCAAGGATATTTGCACACTCAGTCCATGACAGCTCTTATTATAAAATTAGTCTGACCATTTTGGAATTATAATTTATTTTTCAGATACTGAATTTGCAAAGAGGGCTAGAAAAAAGTCCTAGAAAAGTGACAAAAGTATAAATAGAAAACTACTAGGTAATCTTAATTCCCCTTCAAAATATTAATGTTAATTAAAGTTAATTTAATATTGTAATAACAACATTTAACTCACAAAGTTGTATGCTGTTGTATACTATATTTCTGGGCAGAAATGTTTTCAAATAAAGCTAACAGGATTTAAATTATGGATTTGTAGAAGCAGTAAGGACTTAAAGAAAAACAACACATTGAATGACATTTTCCATTTGCAGTTTTAATCTCAGATTTCAGCAGACAGAGCCCTTGTGGTGGCAGTGAAGCTACCCTGAGAAATTCTTATTAGAATTTAGAAAACCGGCAGTGCTTCAATCAAAACACTGCAGAAGTACCAAAATTTCAAAGAAGTTTTACTTTGTTCTCCACAACAAGAAAAGGTTAGAAAAGCCCCAAGGAAAATGCATGTTTATTCATAAATCCAAATTATATGAACTGAAACAATTAAGTGGTAGTTTAGAAGCTCTAACTTCAAGCCAAAGTGCTACAATGGCGTTGCACTGCAGATTCATTAGTTGTCACTAAGCTTTGATTACTCGTGTTGAGGGACCAGCCTTCGTCAATTAAAAATGATGTATGTCCCTATGTCTGAATTACTGCATGTTTTAGGGACAATCCATCCATCCAGAGGGTGACTTATCCATCTATTTTTTGACAAGATTTTTTTTTAAAAGTTCTCTAATCTGATTGGGCAACTTCAGGCAGAAAGGTTCAGTAATTAAATGTGTATTGATTAGTATAACCATGGCTACATTTGTTGCCGTGCTATGGATGGGGGTGGGAAAGCCTTCTTATTGTTTATTTGGACATCTTTCACTCCCTGGAAGAGTGCTCTGCTGCCTACTCATTGCTTGATAATTGACATGGCAACCACCTGCACGCTACTATTAATTCTGAATTTTTCAGCATATGCTGGAAAATTTGGATTTAAATGTCTATCCAAACATTGCTGTCTTTCCACATGTTTATATGAAGGGAAGGGTGGACAGATCTGCAGGTCTGGGTGTCACAGAACAGGCAGCAACACAAAAATGAATGGAGCATGAAATTAAATTTTAGAACTTGTGCAGTGTTTTCTACTGCAGTGATAGTCAGGTAATGAAACTCCCCAGGTTTAAGGTATCAAATGTTTTCTATAACCCGGCACACTTAAGCCTGGAACTCAGCCAGGTAATGATGAAACCTGCCAAAAAGAAGATCCAGGACAACGTACTTAGATTCAACAAAGCAGTCAGGAGTTTGAAGACGTTTCAAACCTTGAAATAGGCTGGAAACATCTGGTCCCCAATCAAAGGAGCTTCATTTTCCAAAGAGACAAGAAAACTACTTGCTGATCAGGGAAAGCATCTCTTTAACACCAACACTGGAGGAGCCCAAACAGGGCTTTCGGGAAAGGAAAGATTTGAATTTGAATTTCAATTTGAAGTTCACACAGTAATCTTGAAATTCTGGTTTGCATAAGTAAGACTGAATGAGGACTTTTTTTTTTTTTTTTTCCATTTTTAAAAAACTACTTTTATGAACTTTTACTCTTTCCTCATTCTCCAGTCAGTAAGAATGGTTGCATACCACAAGCAGAGGTTTTTAGCTGTTCAGTAGTCTTCCTTGAGAAGATTCAATAAAGCTGGAACTTTTCTGCTTTATTCAGTTTGAAGTCAGGTAGTCTTTTGCAAGAAAAGCTTCTAGCTAGGTGATCCAGTCACTTAGACATCTTTCAGTGCACACACAGCTTTCATTCTCTCTTGAACTTCTCATTTATTTTACTTAGTTTTTACTAATAATAACCAGAACCCACTAATGCAACTTTATTAAATAAATTTTGAGAGAAATGTGACAAATGTAAAAGCAAGAAAATATAGTGGAGCTGATCCAGGATAGCACATGGGTTTCTTGAAATAGTCATCTTGTTCATATAAAAGTTGCAGTCTTTATTTGGTCATTTCATTTGGACCATCTTTTCCTCAAGGAGCTGAAATGTTACTCCAGCAGATAATAAATCAGTGCATTTCTCTTGATTTTCTTGTCTGGTCAATCACATTCTTAGTCTGGTATTTATTCCTGCAACTATAGTGATTAAATACATTCATTGCCCAGAATCACGAAACTGAAATTTCATCTTTCCTTGTCATTAGTGAAAAATGCAGCAATTAGAAGTAGACTTTAAAAATAGTGACTTTTTCTCTTCCTGCAGTTTGCAAAGCATATCCAGCAAGTTTGGGGTGATGTAAGTGATGCACAAATAACTTCTGAGCTGGATTGTCTCATGTGCTGTCTTTACTGTCACCGAGGGATTAGCTTCAAAAAAAAAAAAAAAACCAAAAAAAAAAACCCACCACCCAGTGAAATTTGTAGCATTTCAACAGCACATAGCATGCATGTCAGTGAAATGAAATGCCAGCACATCCAGCAGTGATATGCCCCAGCTGAAAATGCCTTCCGTGACATGCATTTTACTTCTCTGAAAGTCATGCCAAATGTTACAAAATGCTAAAAATGTTTTGTCACATGAAGCCATGCCATTCCTATTCAGCAGTGGTTTTGACACAGGACACCATGAAAAAGCTAAACAAAGTTTTTTACTGTATGCAAGAGGCTAGCTATTGCTACTTCTGTTCCTTTTGTATCTTTCCTGACTTAATTTATGTGCTAAAAATACCGGTGCTGCCCTGAATCTCTAAATAGGTGTCACCTAGACATTGATCTGAAAAACTAAAATTTTCCAAGGAAGGCCACAAACCCACAAAATGCTCCTAAGCGTTAGAGTTTGCATTCAGTCACGAGCGAGCTGAAAGGGAGGCTCAATGGCATCTATCTAAACAGCTCCTTGTTAATACTAATCTGAGGAAGCAAATGAACCATCCGAAAGGTGTAAAACACACTCACAAAATCTGCTCCCTTGATCAAGTGACATTTTTTTCAGTTATCTGGGTATTTCTGGCAGCTCTCATGTGCTCAGAAGGGACTGTCCATAAATTAAACACGGACTTTAGAGCTCATGCTCTTCAGAGGAGGAACCGTCGTGACTCCCTGAGGGTTTGCAGTGCGATATCTTCAAGCAAGAGCCTCAGACTGAAAGGATCAGGCTTCTGTAATAAAATTTTTAAAAAGCAATAAAAGAAAATTTACAGTGGTGACATGATTTAGGAGGTCACTGGGAAAGGCGTAGCTCTGCATGCCAGGAAGCGCAGGCCAGGTCTGCGTGGCACAGCGCGGCGGGGCTTTGCAGCAAGGATAAGCCAGGGGAAAGGAAGGGCGGTATCTCCCGGAGGTACTTTAAAATAAGATCCTCCTCGGAGCTGCAGATTTGTTACGGGAAGAAGGAGGTTTTGATTGTATCACATCCAAGTCTGTTCGTGGTTTAATCCCTCACTGTCAGGACGCCGGCTCCAGCCATCCCTTCCTGGAGGAGGTGGTATTTCTCGCCACCGCCACGCCGCTCGCAGAACAAGGGACGGGATTCAGCCCCACGCTGTAAATCACATCCCCCGGCAGCTCCCTTCACCGGCGTGCCTCCGGAG
>KL258207.1:0-22130 GCA_000699545.1 Podiceps cristatus | reverse complement strand
CTCGCGGGCCGCCTGCCCCGGCCCCGCTGCCGCAGAGAAGCCGTGCTAGCGGCGATCAGCCGGGGCAGGGCCAGGCTGGGAATGCCTGAGTCAAGGCCAACTGCAGCGCTCGTGGTGGCCTTTGCTGAAGGCTGAGAGCGCCGTGCCGACGGCAGAGAGACCCCTCAGGTGTAAAGGAGAGGAGGTTTTGGTTCTTGGCAGTTGCAATAGCCTGTCTACGCAGTGCAAGCTCTTTCTTCCACGTGCTAGCGGCGATCAGCCGGGGCAGGGCCAGGCTGGGAATGCCTGAGTCAAGGCCAACTGCAGCGCTCGTGGTGGCCTTTGCTGAAGGCTGAGAGCGCCGTGCCGACGGCAGAGAGACCCCTCAGGTGTAAAGGAGAGGAGGTTTTGGTTCTTGGCAGTTGCAATAGCCTGTCTACGCAGTGCAAGCTCTTTCTTCCACTCTGCTGCAAGTTTTGTGGCTGTTTTCCCTTTGCTTTCTTAAAGGGAATGCTTCCTTCCCATTGTTGTGTTGCTTCAGACAGGAATTCCCTCATTTCACCTTATCCATCTCCAAACTGTATGGAGGTGGCAGAAAGGGTCAGTCTGACATTTTTCAACGTGGGATTTCTTGTTTTGATGACCTTCTCACATTCTCTGCAGATCCTTTGCCACTGGGATAATCATCTGTGCCACGTAGAGCCCACGTTCACCCTGTGGAGACCAGCGCTTCCGAATGAAGCCTCCCGACACCCTTGCTAAGCACTGTTATCCTACGTCTCTGGAGGAACTTTAAAACAGAAAGAGATTAAATAACTTCTTCAAGGTCACATAGCAAGTGTGTGACAAAGCTGGGAAAAGAACATAAATTACTGCAACTCACCATCCTTTGTCTCCATTAGCTTCCGCCTTTTGTTGTTATTGCTATTAATAAATGCAGACAGTATTACAGCAGGCACAGTTTCCAATGAGGAGCAGACACCATTGCTCCAGGCACTGTAAAAATACAGATGAAAGGATGGCCTTTGTCTTGAAGAGGTTGAGATCCAAAAAAAAAGCCTTTCAGTCCCTCACGTTGCTGGGATGATCCTGTCCAACCTTGAAATTTTCACTGGTCAGTCTCTCACCATTTCACAAATGCTGCTGTCTATACGAGAGAAAACGGGTAGCCCTGCAACACAGGGGAGACAGGGTGCCAGGAATGCGAGGGGCACTGAATTTCAGCTTACCCCTTTTTCTGTTTTCTATTGAAAAGCACTCAAAGCAGACAGGATTTTTGCTCATTTCCTTCAAGCGGAGCTGAGAGGGAAAGTTACTGATAGCACCGACTGGCCGACAAGAAGCACACACACAGCTAAGCAGGACCGTGCTCAAAATTCAAGACAATAGCAATCCTTATACCAGCCAAGCCTGATCTAATGCCAATATTACAATGTGTGGTGCTGCCAGATTCAGGCCTGGCTGCTTTTACAGATTGGTCACAGGTTTCTCTTTAGTTATGAAACAGCTTCCAGACTTCAGAGGTGAGTGCAACGTGCTGACTCACTGCCAGGCATGTTGTGCACAGGACAGTAATGTCCAGGAAGTAAAAGAATCTGGATTTATTTTTAAACTTATTTTTATTTTAACATTTCTTAAATGCAATACCAGTAAGTTTCTGGTTTTTCAATTCCTCATGTTTTTTGAGCTACAAACTAGGTGATCAGGCAATAAGTAACTCCAGGCACTGAATTTACAGGGAAATTGTTACAATTTTCAGGTGGTTAAAGTCATTAACTCATACCTTATTACAGCAGCTGAGGCGTGCAATAATCAGCCCCAAACGTACTGCTCTTTAGGTCTTAATGCTCAATTAATTTTCTGGAATCCACATCAAGAAACAAAGGAAAGAAACCACAATAAGAAGAATGAGGGGAAGAGTTACTGTGTTTCCTTTATTCTTTAATTTCAGTCTTGGTTTATCAGAAGGATAAATACTTCAACAAAAACTCATGCAGGTCAAGCCTTGCTGCCAGTCCAAATTGTTCTTCTATTTCCGTTGACTCAAAGAGGATTAATTGCAGAGGGCAGCCATGCGGGTCAGACCAAAAATCCATCTGCCCCAGCATGAGGCTCTTAAAGTGCCCAGCCGTGGATGCCAGGGAACAGGCAGGAAGAGGTTCTTTCTCGGGATATCCCCAGATTCCAGTATTCAGCGTCTCTGTAAAACAGAGATGGTGTCTTTCTATCTAATAACCCTCGATGGACTGTTATCCCATGAATCCATCAAATCCTTTCTTGAACAGTTCTATAACGTTAATGGCCACAGGATTCTATGACACGAAGGCCCATGAATTAACCTGGCAGGATACCAAGAGGTGAGTCCTTCTGTTTGTTCTGGACTTGGCAAGTGCCGGTTTTCTTTGACATCATGACTTTCTCTTCAGCTGTGTATTGCTGGGACACAGCTGAGAAAAAGTAGGCAGGAGTCATCCAGCCTCCAAAGAGGTTCAATGGCGTTCTTTTTGAAAGGTAACAAATGCTGTTTTCAGTGTGAGAATATTATAAACACTTACTTGCAAAAGAAAAATGAATAAAACAAAAGACAAAACGCACCCATGCATTTTGCAGAGGCAGACAGAAGGGGTTTTAGTCTGAAACACTTAATAGAAAGCCTTTACCAACAAGCTACATTTCAAAGCAGTGCAGGCGTGCAAGTTTCTGGGTCGGGCTCAGCTTCCTTTACTAAAACAGCTGCAGAGGAATGTTATCAATGCAAGCTTGGGAGACAAATATGCATCTCTGTATTCATGATCTAAGTGTGGTACTCCTGAATTTTCCTACTGCTTACAAGGCCAGAGCGTGTCTTTCTGGTTCTCTGGTCCAATCACATGGTTATGAATCTTAAAACAGTACTTCTGTCATCAAGCCCACATTTTCTTTTAGAGATAAAAAAATACTCATGCTAACTGGGAATTTAAGAACACTCGGGTGCCAAAAATCTGCAGTTGAGAGAGACAGAGACAATGTTCTGCTTTGGTTTTTTTTTTAAAAAAACATAATAATAACTTGAAGGAAAATGTCATAAAGAAAGTCACAAAATCGTTAAAACAAATGGAAAAGCAAGAAACTTGTCAGCATCAAATATCATGGTACAGTGGGAAGTGAATAAGGCAGGAAACGACACAAGATAAAATCTAAAGAAAAAAAAAAGATTAAGGACAAAACAAAATTTAAGTATAACTAAAATAAAATACGTCCTAACAATTGTTTTAGTACAAGAGGGTAGAAGTACTTAATAAATATTTCTGGCCTTGTGGTTGGGAATAAGACAGATTTATGTATATGATAAAATATTTTACATACCAATTATAACCATTTCTAAAGAGGATGCTAAGCAGCAGATTCCAAGTAAAGATAATTCTCATGTATGAGTTTTAGAAGAGCCAGACAAGGATCTCTTGAATATTTGTCATAATTTCTAGTAATTTTTGGAACACCTAGTAACTGCAGAGAATTGAAAGAAAGACAACTTTGTGAGAATACATTGAAAGGGTGAGCAGACATCCTGAGCAATCACACTCCCAGCAGCCTGCTACCAAAGGCGGTGGAACAGCTACTGCTGGTTTCTATTAATAACAAAATTTTAAAGGTAATAAGAGAAATGTCAATCAACATGCATTTATGTGAAATACGTTTTGCCATACTAACTTGGTATCATTTTCATAGGATTACAGGTTGGGGTCATTCTTTATATGTTTATATATTGCTTAATATTAAAGCTGAAGGCAGAGACAGCACGGGGACATCTACCCCGAGGGAAGATGGTGGGCTCAGGGGGAAGATGCTGGGGGAGTGGGGAGCAGGCACAGCATGCAGAGGGACAGGGGGCTCCTCAAACCCCCTCCTGGCAGAATCAGAGGGATGTGGAGGTTTTGCACCTACAAAGGTAATTAATCAAGCAAGATGCCACTCTCAGATTATCAGAGCTTGAGGCAGAAGAAAAGTCCATCTAGCATAGTACCAGGTCCCAGTGTGCCTGTCCCAGGCTGGGCACGCTCTTAAATACAACTTTTGTGAAGAGTGTTGAGGGAAAACAATGTGAAGACTACGCAAATTGGTACCAGTTGCTCTAAGGTTTATTTATTGCTCCCCTTTTTATGGATTCTGAATGTACTTTGGCTGATGAACATATGATAATTTAATTTGATCAGGGTTATGCTCGTTTATTAATTTAGTTCAACACATATTGTTTTGCAGATGATCTTTGTACGCGGTTAACAAATACTGCATAAACCTATAAACTCTCCCTTTAACCAGCTGTGAGAACATGCTACGGTTTGTGTATCCCACAGTGAACAGAGAGAAAGACTATTTAATGAGATCCAGTCCAAGCAGTTTCTGAAAAATTAATTTAGCAGTTACATTCCCAAATAAATGTTGATTAGCACCTATTTCACGCACTATGTGCACAAAATGTGCTTAAACTGTGTTTATGTTGCAAAATTGAAAACTTACATTTCATTTTCTACCCACTAACAGATGACTGGTTTTAGCAAATTAATGGCTTAATATGTTCTAAAACATTCCTTTGCTTTATTTATTCAATCCTTTGTTCATTGTTACTTTTCTAATAAAACACAGTCTTTCAAGTCTGGTTTTAAAATAAACCTAATTTCTCTGATATATGAAAAGCCTTTGAGATTTGCAGCGAAGTAACCTATGGATATACCTTCACCATTTCCCTTTTTTCATAAAGATTCATAATCTTTATGAAAAGATGACATACGAGAGAAAGAAAATTAAACCTCAGCTGGTCAGTGTTTGTTATAAACAGCTCCTGTTTCAGCTAATACTTGAATTTTCTAGATGTCGCTTAGTGAAGCAAATGTTTCTTCTCTTTCAGTCCTGGGATGTTTTTACATCGCTCTTATAGAGTAACCAGGATTTTTGCCTGTTTAAGATGTGCAGAAGGGTTGTAAGGGCAGAGTCACCGAGCAGCGTAAGTCAGGTACACAGACCGGAGGTTTAAGGCGCAAGGCGACGCAGCCTCGGCACTTGATATCAACGGAGGAAGCATTACCCTAAGAAAATACACGTCAATGAATCTATCAGCTGCTTCTGACACTCAGTTCCTCCCTCCATTTCCCGCTCTCTCCCGCTCCGCTGACCTCCGATTCCCCTTGTTTCCTATCTTGCTGACTTATTTTTCAGCATCCTCATCACCGTTATCTTCAAGCGTTCTGTTGCTGACCCTCCTTCCTTATTTTCTGCATGTCGTTTCTAAGAGACCATTTCTCAGTGAGAGCCTAATAACCATTATGTGAAGTGGGAGGCAGCAAAGGGTGAATGACTTTAAGATATTAATAATTTAAAAAATCATTAAAAACATGCATGTTGGACTGATTCCTGCAAATCCCCAAAGGTGAGAATATCTTTACAACAACTTAGAATGAACTTTGTGGGAACAGCATTTTAGCAAGAACCGAAGAAGTAAGCCGTGTTTAAAAATGCAGATGGCTGAATTAATTTCTTTAATTCTTTTAGTAGCTAAAACAGCCACTGAAAATGTTCAGATTTTGGCAGCTTTTATGAAGTCAGATCTTATTCCATGGATGTTTTGAATGAGTAAAAATGGAAATGGCTAAATTACATGGGTTTTTTAAAATATATTTTATCTTTATATTTTAAAATTTGGCCTTTTTGAAGGATACTATTTTGAAGGCAGAAACACTTTAGAAATAAAATATCCAGTGAACTCTCCAGTCGATCTAAAACAAAGTTTAAGCCAGACACTGCTCAGCTACCAAACAAAATATGTCCCATATATGCCTGGTACTGACTATAAACATGCTCTGTGTTGCTGAAATACAGAAGAATAATGCAGATTTAAAAAGGACAGAGTTTGAAATAGTTTCCTCTACTGCCATAGCAACTGGTACCTAAAACTAATACAAATGGAAGAGATCAGCTGAAATGTTCAGTCCTTTTCTTTTGAAGAGCTGTTGTCAGAGTTTCCCCAATTGCGATTACTGGATTGGGGTGGGGTGTTTCCCATCTTTATGCCTCTTTTGTAAAGCTGCAGCACAGAGACATAGAGCAAATGTGCTTACAAAGCCCAGAAATGTCCAGAAGTGTGAAATGACAGTTGTTTTGCAGTATTTTGGTACTGACATCACAAGATAGAAATACTCTTTTATTTACCCAGATGCACTTTGCGACTGTTTAACATAGAAGTTTATCCCAGGCTCTGGGTAGTTCTTTGTGAACTCCCCAAAATAAAAATGCATCTTGTACAATCCACTTCCATCCATCATCAGTGCTCACATAGGGAAACCGGTCTGTCCCCAAACCTGGGTTACAAGTACCCCGTCCTCCTGCATCCCCCTCCTTCGCCGCCACCGAAGCCCGGGGAAAGGCTTTGCAGCGTGCTGGGGTTACAAATGTGGGCTCCGGGGCAAAGCACAGCCCAGACGTGCTGGGCTGCCAGGGAGAGCTGCCCTTCAGCAGCCCCTCTGCCAGGACACCCAGACAAATGTTGTGGCTGGGAAGTATGAGAAAAGCTGTCTCCTAGGCATATGAAAAGGTGACTCAAACTTTTCTTGACCTTTCCTATAAATGGAAAGCTAAAACTGTAGCTGCCGCTACAGCAATGTGGTTGGTATGTGTTTTTTCAGTCTTGTTGTATCTGCAAGTATTCAATCAAACTGATGCACCATTTTTTACCTTTTTTCCGCGTATTTGTTTTGGTTAAATGATTTAAACTTACTCTGAATTTTAGCAGACATCACCATGGGAAAATGAGACGTACCACCTTGGCACTGACTGACAACCCCGCTAATGTGGGATCCAGTCTCTGAAGGGGGCAGATAGCAAGCGACTGAGAGAGAAAAGTGCAAGAACATTTTCTGTTTCACCAAGACATATTTTCTCTGAAAGACTAGCATTTTAAGTCTCTCTCAAATTTTCCTCACTATTAAATTCTTCTAGTCCCCTTTCTGTCATTTTAGCATCTGAGTGCTAACAGTGTGATGCAGCTGTGTCCACAAATTCATTCCCTCTCATGTAAAAAAATGCGGCCTCTTCTCAGCTTTAAACTTCTTGCTGCCTCCTCATGAGGTGTCCTAATTACCTTGCCTGGTGCAGTCAGTATTTCATACACAGCAGCCACATTCCCCGTTGTCTCCCTTCAGAGCTAAATATAGACCAAACCATTCTGCAGGGCTAAGAGCAGCACAGCTTGCCCGCCCGCAGCATCCAAGGCAGCCGCTGTGCTACTGCAGCATCTCTACAAGAAGAGATGTCTCTTTAAAGTTTCCTTGAGATCCATTTTCTCAACAGGATCCAGCCCCTCATATGCATACATCTGTTAGAAAACAGCTGAACAGGCCAGCAGAAGGCAAGAATTTGGTCTCGCCCCAGCAGAGGGGAAAAGACAACCCTGTGCGGCATGTGGGACCCCAGGCCAAGCCTCCGAAACACCCACTTCCAGGCTCTCAGTGCACTGACAGCGATTCTGGGTTCACATAGAATACTCCAGCACAGAGTATCCCCTCTCAGTTGATAAAGCCGTCTGATAAATCAGTATCTTCCAAAGTGAGAAGTTTTGCTGAAAATTCGCTGCTCACTCACTCTAAATTCTACCATTGTTATTTTAACCTGTTTGAATGCTGGACCACGTCGTATGGGGTCAAAGGTGCAGGGATCGCTAGTTATCTGTGGCTGAAAATCAGGAGTGTGTAAATTGCTTAAGGAATTTTTACAGGTTTTTTACCTTGGGTTTAACTAGAACTCCAAAACCGAACCTCTGTGATTGATGCTATTGGTAACCTGATTTAAACTGTGCCCTGAAAGTATATAATCAGATTTTTCTTTTTAAAATAAATCAGATAAACAATAAGCACAGTATTCCTTGACTTTCACTTCCATTTTGGAAAACATTATCAGAAAATTTGGTTTGTTCTTGTCCTTTGGCTGACTCTGTCAATTGTTCTTCTTTTAAAAAGTAAGGTAATTTCAAAAAATAAGGTATTTCTCAAGATGCTGACAATAGCAAGGAAGTGAGACGAGTCCAGCTAGCTGGCACTCACTGCCAGCTGTTTGCTATGCATGCCGACTGGTCACATTAACATTGAGTATCAGCTATCAGAAGGTTTAAACCATTTGTGGACAAATCCAGCATTTTGAACTCTGGCTTAAATGTTCTCCCAAAGCCCAACTGTGTGAATTTGAACAGGCATAAAATCATCCTTGAGGGGAGAAATGGTAGGGAGAAATACATATATTCACCTTTGTTTGCTTGCTTATTTTAACCTGTGATCTGTTCCTGTGTGTGTGCTATAGTGAGTTTAAATCAGGTTTGCATAGAAAGGAGAATCTCCATAAAAATGTTTGTACACCCTTTGTTTATCTCTGAAAAAATGATTTTTCAGATGGCTTCAGAATGAACTGTCTTCACAAATCCACCAGCTCCTACTTCTGGGAAACAGCTATTGCCTAAGAGAGTGAGCGTCATCCACGTGAACTACTATCAACATTAAGCAAGTTTACAGAATTATTCATAGTTTGGGCCACAACTTTATGACTGCTTGCCTGATGGGCTGAGATCTCCTGGATGGTACTCACAGTCACAAAATCCTTATAGAAATTGTCTCTCCTCACTATGGGAAGAGCCTGAGGAACCACTACATTAAGAATGAATTTAACATAACTCTTAGTTCTTCTGGCTGTAATTTAGTGGCTGGAAACAATGAAGAGGTGCCATTAGGATGTGACCAAGCTCTCCACAGGCTATTGTCAAACACTCTGGGAACCACAGCCTGGCAACCCTGTAAACTCCACTGAACCCCAAATTCACAATTTTCCCATCAAGCCTCATTCCAGAGCACAGCAAGGAGCTACGAGCGATTATTTTACTCTTAAATAGGGAGCCGAGCGCATGCCTACCTGCTGTGTAGTCACAGCAGGGACAGGTTTGCCAGGAGTGGCCACACTTTTCCTAAGACTGCCCTGTGTTCCTCGCAGGGGCTCAGGACATCATCCGCGACAGGGGCAAGGCAGACAAGTTCGCCAGAGGCCTCTTACTAGCTGGGTCTCAAGTGTGCAGCAGTGCCCGTGGGATGAGCCTCCGGCTACATCTCCACTGCCCCGAGAATGGTGTGGGACTGCAGCTCCTGCGATGCTGGTGCCCTCGAGCTGGCAATCTGAGCATATGAAGTGTGGGCTTTAAAAGCTTTTCCCTTGACCAAAATGCCTAGAAAGCTATCTGCAGGGAGCAAGGCGAAGGAAGCTTTAAACTGTCATACAGTCTCCTTAAATTTGGGCTTTTCTGTTCATTAGCTGAAGACCTCAAGCAAGGAGTCTTTCTAGCAAACACTGCCGGAATCCTGCTCCCCAGGCATGCAGGAAGAAATACTGATCCATGAGTTGAAAGCAGAAGATCCAAAGTCCCAAACCTGAAAGCTGCAGGCACATCGGAGGATATTTTGGGGGAGCAATACTAGATACTTACCTGGTTTTTTATACTCTGCCCAAGCATACATTTCCAGCTGATATCAGGGACAGACAAGAGGGCTAGATGGAGCTCTGGTTGAACGCAGTATGGCCACTCATGTCCCCAGGAGGGCATGCCAGCTGTGGGAAGGTGTGCTGGGCAGCCCTCCGGCGCCCCTTCTCCCTGGCTTTCCCAGCAGGCCACCCTGCCGCCCCCCGTGCCGCCTGCACGCTCGGGTTTGGTTCGAAGGGACCCCAGCTCTGTAGAGGCATGGTGTGCAGCCCCATCTCCTTCCAGCGTGGAGCCAGGACACAGAGGGGACTCTCGGGGAGCAGGTCCGTGAGGCACGTCCCAAAGAATCCATACTGTAGACACAGCCTGTGGGAGCTGCACAGCCAATGTCAATAAGCAGAAGATCAGACCCTGGTGCTTAAAATTACTTGCTTTGAGTTAATGTTAAACATATTGCCAAAGCATCTTACACAATTTCAATTATGCACTGAAAGAATCTGCATTGTGGAGTTCAAATTTAATTATATTGTCATTTACTCCGAAGAATGCTTGCGGTTTAAACAGTTTACATTTATTATCTTTTGGTTTACATTTTTTCCCAGATTAATAGATCATAAGATACCACTGCATCGAGATTTTGCATTAAGGCAAGATACTATTTTAACATTATGTGGTAACTCTTTAAAAACCAAACAATTGTCAACTTCGCCCTACTGAAATAACTGTTCCAAATTCACGTCCCTGGAAGCACTGGAATGTCCTCATGGCGAGGTGGCTTGCCAAACTGCTGACCGAGGGCTGGGGTCAGCTCCCCTGCTGCTGTAACACTAATGACTCCGTGGAGACATGCCAATGGGGATTTTGGGCCTCCATATAAGCCCCCCCAGGATGTTCCTTGTTCGATTGTACAGAACAGGCACATGCTGTGGACATGTGAAGTCCTTTGAATAATCCACCCCAGCAAAGTGACTTTGGAAGGCTGGCTAATAGACAAAGATAAAGAACCCAAACTGTACGTTAACCCCATGAACGCAGTCCCAAGTGGCTGCAGAACCCTTTGTTGTAACCAGTAATTTCCATCATAAACCAGCCATGTAATTACAGACTAACCGCAGAACTACCATTCATCTCACAGCAGCTGGGTCATGCTCTGAGTCCTGATCATTCCATCAGATACCAGGTACCTTCCCAGACTATCCAAAGGTCGGCGTGACCTATAAATGCTGTCCCAGGTATGGAAGGCACTTGTACACGCTGACATTTGTAGGTAGGTTGCAGGAATGGGATTACCAGAGAAGAGAGTCCTACATTATCAGAGCAAGATTTGGTTTATACAAAGTTATCAGTAATATCAGTATCAATAACATTATTAGAGTAACTGCAGAAAAAGAACTGAACTCAAGGTGTCATGTAAAAAAATGGGTAGTCACAACACTTCACAACTTCCAGATGGTGAGTAAACATTATAAAAGACAGGAAGAGGATGAAACCATTTATTCTAGTCTTTTCTATCTACTTTTCTTTGGGAAAGACATTTGTCCACATTTCATTTCAAATTTTCACGTAAGTAGAACAAAATCTCCTTAAGATGCACTCAGACTATTCAAACTCCAGATTTCTCTTCAAGCAAACATGTCGTTCAAAGCAGGATCAATCAGAGAAGAAAAATGCTGTGCAATCAAGGAAGACATATTATCGTACAAAAATACACATAGTGTACTGGACTGGGATATACTATATAATACAATAAAGATAAACATGCATATATATTCATTAACACACATGAACACAAAAGCACATGTATGCATAGGTTCTTACCCTTTCATACCAGCAAAAACACACATGAAGTTTACTTGAGCTTTAATACACAGTGTCTATTCATGAAGACTGCAAAATCTGGTCATATTAGAAGTATCAATAATGTCAGTGCTTGCCCACATTCCTCAGGTAAGTAACATACTCGAACAATGTACAGAGGGCTGTCATCTGTGCTGATACTTTCCTAAAATATACATGGCTTGATCAAATCTATATACTTAATTCATATTTCCTTTTTTTAATTAAATGACAGATGTGCCCCATATAAACCATGAATGTGTGCAGAGACTGTTAAACTACTCATTATAAATGCAGACATTTCTGCAGTCAGTGAATCACTTGCAAATAAATTCTGATTTCATTCTAATGCATTCTGTGTACTCAAGAGGCCACCAAATATTTTGTGTGACAAACTTTCAGCTGATGGGTGCTACTCAACATTCACTGAGCACAGCTAGTAACCCACTATGTAGTCGTCGCCTTGATTGGATGAGAAGGAAGACTTTGTCAACAAGAAAATAAAGAAGAATGATTAATTCACTTCCCATCTGAATTTTAAGACGTTCAGAATCATTCACACTAAAATTCATGAGACTTTGGGGATTTATTCATACCAGGAAATTCATTTCAACTCATTTGTATAGAGACTGATTTAGTGGATCATAGACCAGTGACCAGCTCAATCCTTTCACGAGTTTTTCATTCACCATTTGTTTCTGTATTTTTTTATTGTTTGTTTTCTGTATTTGACCAGATCTAAAATATATATTCATATGTATTTATATATGTAAAAATACAGAAAATAGCATGGTGGCCACCATGGCCAGGAAAATCCATGGTGAGAGGCAGAAAACACCATGGTGGCCACTTCCTTGGAAATCTGGTAAGGGACGGGATGCTTTTGTGATGAAGGCTGCAGTCTCCTCAGGTACTCTGCCCCTGAGCTTTCCTAAATGGAAAGCCGAACTTAGAGGAGAAAGAATCCGACCAAACTTTAGCTGTTCAAAACGCGGGCACCAGTTCGGCTGGTCAGTTATGCCGGCTCCTCTGCATCCCGTGCAGAGACGGCCCTTCCACAGTGCAAGTCACCCCAGTAGTCCCAGAGGGGACAGATCACCATCTGGAGAGATTTATCTCCATCCATGGGGAGAGGGACTGTGAGGACAATGTAGGCAAATAGCTTAGTGAGAAACTTAAGTTTTATGTAGTTCAGCATAAGTCAGATGAATCTCACCCTTTTGTCTGAACTTGGGAAAACAACCAAGTAAAACAAGGAAGTCGTAAGAGATTCGGTCTTTCTTTATTACACTCTACCAAGCTTTGTAGAAATGCTGGCTAAGGCATTTCTGTATCTAGAATAATAACATGAACTGACATTGCTGGCTGCAATTTACACACACACACACACATACACCCCCTTTCATTCTGAGGAGGCTGAACACGGAAAACAAGTCACTGGGAGGGAGGGCAGTGTGAAAAATGTGTCTCTGTCTGCAACTGGAACCTTTTGCTTATTAATTCTCAAAGGACTTAAGACAGAATCTCATGGAAGTTTAAAATCTGACAAACCTTAAGGAAAAAAAAAAAAAAAAAAAAAGGCAAGTCCTAAAACTTTTAAGGTAATAAATCATAGATTTCAGATTGCCCATTTTTTAGAATGTCAGTTTAGATGAAAGAGTCTGAGAAGGAATAAAATACCTTATCTTCTTTAATTATGCTTCTACCAAGTCATCATTCCTGTGTTTCTTTTTATTTTACCTACAGAAGATCCATTTCTCTCTGTGTAATTTACAGTTAATTTGCAGGGGGTCAAACCTTTCCATGGCTTTTTGCAAAGAATGTAGAATAATCTCTGCAATGGACTGTCATGAAATAATGTCCTAATGTACCATACTGAAAAATTATCTCAACTTTATCTGCTTTTAGACAGGAGAAAGATGCATCAGATCACACATCTATTCCTCAAATCAGTCAGACACAGTATCTTTCTATTACATATGCCCCTGAAATTGTAGTAAAAGACCGTTGAAGTTGCGAAGTGCAGCATACAGATGCTAGAAAGTCCCAAAATTAAGGATGTATTAAGTGCAATGTCACTGGGGCTTTATTACACATCGGTACCAAAGAGCAATTTAAGGCTCCCATGCTGTGTGCAGAACTACCTAGATGCAGCCAACAGAAATGCCAGACATAGCGATGTTTCCTCTGCAGCTTATGCAATTAAGTCAAGGCTGTACATAGGTACTTTGTCTACTTGGGATCTAAAATTAGGAGTTTACTCTAGACAGTAGGTACCTACCCGTGCACGGCAGGGGAGGAAGGTTCGTCACCATGACTTATGATGGGAAAACAGCTGAAAAGGCGAAGCACTTGCCGAGGAAGAAGTATCAGCTTAGTTAATTCTGAAATGGTGTTTGAACTGAATGCTGACCAGGAGACTGCTGACCACTGAAAGGGTCAGCTGGGGCTGAAGGAGCACAGTCACAGCCTCCTCTTTGGGAAAGCCACCGCAATGCTGAGCGTGGATGCACCGTGCCACCATCAAGGCAAGAAGAGAGAAGCCCCGAAGGGCCCAGGTGCTGTGGCAGGCCTTGCAGACTGGCCTCTCCGGGGAGTTAGGTGGCATTTAGGGACCTCTCCACTCTCCTATCTGGACCGTGGTGTGAGAAACCACACCGCGCACTCGTGGCCAGAGAGTTGGTCTGTCTGATCAGTAGCCACCAGCTGATGCCTGAGGAGCATTTGGAGAAGAGGGTAAGCCATACAGAGATGCTTCCCTGGTACCTGCCCCAGCTTGCGGTGTAATTGCTGGTGTCTTTGTGTCTGATAGCCCTCGATGGTTTGTCCTTCTGCAGACTCCTCCTCTGATGTCGTGAACAAAGCCAACCTCCTGCAGAGATGGGGATATCTGTCCCCCCACAGGGCCCCGCAGGTCCAGAGCGAGGGGCCAGCCAGCAGTAGCGGGGGACAAGCTTTCTGAATGGCTCCCAGCAGCCAGGTGCCTCGGGTCCCCTCCAGCCTGCCAGAGGTGCCGAAAATAGCTAGAGTCAGTCTGGCCTCAGGAGTTTAATGTTCCTTTTATTGCTGAAGCAACAGCATAAAACATCTGAACCACAGTTCCAGAACGTAATCTAACACATTGTTTTGTTTGCATCTTTTAAAAATAAAATTACTAGGGTATAAAAGGCATTTTGTGAATTATGCTGGCTTTCATGTGTACTGGAATAGGATGTTTGAAACCATTCGGAGTAAGAGCCTGCTGTGGCAGATACCGTGTTCACAACATAAATATGGGGTTATCATCTGAGAGAGGACATTTCCAGAGCCGGTAATCCTTAGCTTGCTTTCTTTAATTAAGCTCCTGAACTCTGCGCTTTGCCATGCCGTGAACACTACAGATACAGCAGGGATGTTCCTTCAGCCTGCTTTAGGCACCTCCCGGGGGGCTCAGAAGAGCCCCTCCTCAGCAGCCACCTCCACAGGTCGCCAGTGCCTGCCTTGGTCGCCCTCACCACCCCTCCGGGGGCTGAAAGCAGACAGCATGGCTGCCTCAGGGAAAGCTGGATTTTTCAAAAGACTTCAGTGCCTACGAGCGGGTTCGGGTTTTTAAATGCACCCAGCATCTACCAGCTCCCCCGAAAGCCGAGAGCATTTAAAGTTTCATCACTTCATTTAGCTGCCTACGTGGGAACTGGTGGGCGCTGAACTCTTTGGAAACGCCTGGCCCGTGAAACCAGCCTCCAAGCGTTTTACATCACAGCTGACGGTGTCAGTGTCGACTGCTACATGTTGAGTGAGTAAGGTCCTGACATAATACACTATAATGACTCCCTGTGCAGCTTTTCAGGGCTTTTATGTAAAGACACACTTAGACGTCTTAATAGCTCAGAGTTGTGACTTTTACTACTCATAGCCGTCTTTTACACGTACGGGTTTACATATCGATTCATGTCGGTGTAACTGCTAGGCGAACATATTCACTTAAGCCTTGGAATTTTTCTTGGAAAATGCACCAAGGCCTTCCCCTCTCCCTGTAAAACAAATTACATTCATTTGATGGGGTGCTTTCTCTGGTATTCAAAAAGTCCATTGCTACAAGAGTTAACCAATTATCTGCCCAAAAATCAGTTGTAAAGATATGCCTGTCTGTATACCCACTGAGCTAAGTGTTTTTCTGTCTACTAAATTAAAAACAACTCTGCATTTAAGTCTCAGGTTTTTAAATTAATCATTCTTTTTTTTCAACTCTGGAGAGGTTTCTTCATCTAACCATTGAATTCCTGAAAAAAAAAAAAAAAAAGGAGTTTATGTCTGGAGCTCTACTGTAACAAGAGAAGCAAGTCTTTAGATTGCATGTATACTTTAGACTACACATGTATTTTACAAACATGCTCCATGTGGCTATGTTTAACAATATAAAGTATATTGCAATGAATGAACATTTAAAAGTAATCATGTAAAGGACAGGGGAGATTTCTGGATTAATCACTACAGGTTTTGGGTGGTCCAGGATATGCTTGTAAAATTTTATGCTGAGCAAAATTTAATATTATGTAGGAAAATTGTCTTTGCAGTATATTTCACCTCTGCATTCCTATGTCTGCCTTTCTCCCTAGCAGAGCCAATACAGGCTCAGGCTCTAAGAGGGGCTCAGCCCCTGGGAGTGTAAATGCTGTGCAGACCCTCCACGGCTGTAGGACCGACTGTGCAGGTACGTATTTGTTGGTAGATGACGGACTTTTCCATCGGTACTTGCCAGACTGACAAACCAGACCAGCTCCTCTTCATTCAAATACATTCCCGATGCTGCCAAGACATTGAGAAGGCCTGTATATTAATGTGTTTGGCTTTATTTTTGGCAAAGCAGACTCTCTGAACTCAGCTCAGGATGAACGCTTTTTTCCCCTTAGCCTCTAGCAATATGTAAATATGTGAAATCATCTCTTACATTTAAAAAATAATTAAAAAGTTAGAATAATATCTAGCTAAATCCACTTTTTCAGATCTGACATTTATTGCTTTCTCTGTTTATAAGAACTAGGTCACAGTGTGTGTTCATTTAAAAAAATAAATAAATAAACACACCTTTCAAGCACAAATTAATGCTTCCCAGTTATATCTTTCTATTGTGTTCAACATTTATTTAAAATAACAAATTTAACATGGAATTAATGAAAAAAATTCTATTAGAAGAGAAAGGCTATCATAATTTACTGACTAAAGCTTTAAAGTTATCAGTTCCAGTAAGATTAAAAACAGAGTGATAAGCCTAGTAGCATCACTCAAAGGACAGATATATTGGTTATGACTGTAATTATTACATCACTCACAAACAATACCGTGTTTTTGTGACAAACATGGAGCTAATAAAACAATAATAACACAAAAACTGGAAAACAAAGAATGAATGAGTGGAAAAAATAATGCTTTTCTACAGAAGGATGTGTTGTCCTTGCTAGAGATGTCTGTCTGAAAACTATTCAAGTCAGAGAATAATCCAAAAGCAATACTTGTCTACCTTTGATATTAAATCTTCCAGGATCTCCTTCAGCTGCCTTGGCAAGGGAGGAAAAGAGCAGAAGAAGCCAAGGTCTTTGGCTCTCTCCAGTGAGCAGGCACGGGTGCTTCCCAGGTGTCAGGAGCTGTACGTACAGCTCAGCGCTCCCCTCAAGCCAACACAACAGCACTGGGGCAGCAGAAAAAAATAATTTCCTCCAGATTATTGTTTTTTCCAGTAATGAGTCAGATCAGAGAAAAACCTTTGGTAGAGAGCAAAGAAGAGAAGAACTTTGTTCCCCTTACAAAGCTCCATACAGTTTTGGTTTCCCCCAGGGCCTAAGGGGGGGAAGCCGTGCTGAAAGCTACCAGCAGACGCATAATGCAAAGTGCTTTTGCTGCCTTCAGGAAAAGATGAGTTTATTCCACATTCAGCTGAGCCCCCTCGGCTGGATGCAAACAATATGGTGAGTGGCAGGGACAGAACGAAGCGTAGGCGCACCTCTGTTTACCGTGGTCTGTGGCTAGATACGCACCAGCTCTCGGGTAACATTTGGGGCGACTGAAGCAAGTGGTCAGCTCTGGCATGCCTGCTGGTGGCCCTGCCTGCTGGAGGTAACCTTCACCCAGGTGTGGGACCAAGGCAAAACAGTCCTGCAAGGCTGCGGGGAGGCTGGAGGAAGAATTGGCCAAAAGACCAAGAGGAAATTTGTGGATAAAAAGTTTGCCCTTACAAGTACTCTGCAATGTGGTGAAGCCTTTCTCTCTCTCTCTCACTTCTATTCCATTTTTCTAATTAAAAAAAAAAAAAAAAATAGACTCATTCTTAATGTTAAAACCCTCTTCATTTCTCTGGCTAAGGAAGGTAATGAAAGAGGATAGATGGTGAAAAAAACTGTTTCTAATGTTAGCACAGGGGTAAACAGTCAGGTTTTCCGACTGGTAGTTCATTTTGAGAAAGCTATTTAGCATTATCATTTTTCAGCTCACATTCAACACGTAGCAGGACTAACAACTCATCCTCTAATCCGCTGGCTGCAGAGGATACCTCTGCATGTACATCCACAGACAACCGTGGATTAATATAAGTGCAAACAAAGCTGGTGTTCTGGGCCTCAGTAGAACTGGCAGCAGAAATAAAGCAATAAAACTGTTAATAAACATTTTGAAATACCTACTCAGTCATAGCTAAACCAGACCTAAACCCAATCTTTTTTGGAAAGGGGGAAGAAACAGACACTTCATTTCTGCGCCTCAGCTACTCATAAGCACAGCCCTTGTTTGTAAGCCTGGCAAGCTCAGGAACATGGACCTCAAAGTTACAACAGCATTATGTGCAGAAAGTTATTTCCATTCATCCTTAGGAATACCTAATTGTATATCTTTTTTTTTTTTTTAATTTCCTTGATCCATGGTAGATACAAAGAGTGCTAACACAAAAATACAAAATGCCTGGGACGTTGATGGAGAGGTAAGAACACAGAAGTCTTTTTCCCTCTGCCTGGAAGATTTTTTGGGAAGGTAAATTCTCTGGGAACTGCCAGAATTTAGGACCTAATCCAGCTGTAATTGCAGATTAAAGCATTTTCATCAACTGGGGTGAACTGGATCAGCCTTTGCCTAAGATGAGCTACATATATTTACTTGTGGCTTTGCTTCTCCTGAGCAATGAAGTCATCCCTAATAATCACTCCCCAGGGGACCCAAGCCCCACCGATCGAGGGATTGTACACACAATAAAAAGACTGTCTAAAGGAGTTTAGTCTATCTGATGTACAGACAATCAGAGAATCAGCTGAACGCCAGCTGTATTTACTTAGCTGTTTTATCTATCTCCAATGTACACAATATGTGTAATTTCTTTAAAAGTCAGTTGCATATTAGTTGAAAATTGACTTAATAAATAAAATCAGTAAAATATACTTGAAATTCATTCATTCACTGATTTCTTACACTAGTTATTTAAAATAACAGCCTATGATTAAAAATTGTTTTGGCTAAACCAAAATATCAGTTGTCCCAACCATTAAAATGCCCTGGCTGTGCTCCTAGGTGATGACAGTACTATATTTAGTCTCTGAGTACCACCAGCTGTCTTGCTAACAGAAGTCTGGCATTTTCCTTAATTGAGAGATGCAGTATGTGTGAAACGATACCACTCACACTCACTCATGATAATACTAGCATGACCTAGTTGAAAGCTTTTGATTTTTTTTTTGCGTCTTTGTTCATAAGAATAACAGTTGGTTCAGTACAATGTTAAAAACTGAAACCTATCCAAGGGGTTTATAAGGAATTCTCTGCAGATTACAATCTAGAAACTTCATTTTTCTGAGTCTCCTGGCAGGGAAGGGCAGGTGACAGGGAAGAAATGGAAAATGTAGCCTTCAACATTTGACAATTAACTTCCCGGTCATCCATATCTTGCAAGTTTGGGTGACGTTTTCTTATTTTTTTTTCCTAGACACTGGGCCAGAGACAGCTCAGGGTGTTACATTCTGGTGGACATGACTGTTTTCTGTCAGTCTTCTACCTTAAAAGCAATAATATAACTAGAGGAAGATGATGACTTTAGTTGCTGAATAGTTAGTCTGCCCCAAAATTGTAGTTTTGGATGCCACAAAGTTATTTGTGAATTCTGAATTCCTAGGGTATAAATCTCAGGGAGGAGCCAGTGGTCCCTTTCCCCACTCTCACTCCAAGGCTGCGTTGCCCGGTAGGTAGGACAAGCGTCGGGTCGGAAACGCAACTAAAAGTGTATCGCTTCCCACAAGAGCTCCTTGGCACTGGGGTCTGGGCGCAGGGTGATGTAGCTCATTTATTCTCTCTTGTTGACGTGCTTCCACTCATATTCATAAATAAACAACCACTGGAGCAGCAACTGAACATCTGAAATTCCCCTTGTCAAATGACCTAATCACCATCTTAGAGAGAAGTATTTTATTTTGTATCAAATAAATATTTAAGTTTTCATTGTTAAGTGCCCCAGCCATAACAGAAGAGGCCATGAGACCCCTGCCTCAGCACACACTGCAGCTTAACACTTGAGATATTTTCTGAGTGGGGCAGCCTGAGGTTACAACTCCTGCTGTGGACCAGACAAAGAGGGAATTGGACCCAAGGTTTCCACATATGATGTGCCTGTTCGGTACTGGGATCTAGGGCACAGGAGGGAGGAACAGCTTTAATACCAGCTTCTCATGATTACCTCATTCCTCTTGTGAATCTGGCCCTTCGGATTTTTGTTTTACAATGTCCCAAAGTGAAACCAAATGATTCAAGGTGAATTAAATGTTGCAACCAGTCCAGAACTGCTTTTTTTTTGGATTCATTGAAAATGTTGAAAAGCCTTGTCTGGAGGAGCAGTCAACCACAACACAGCTAAAAAAAATGGAAGAATGATGGCTGAGCAGGAGATGTCCTCCTTCACTGTGCCTGCTTCTGAAGGGCCAGCTGGGGCTGACGTGTGCAGCCAACCACCCCTACCGACAGTGCGACGGCTTGTGAATGGACAAAATAAATATTTAATAGTATTTATAGGCGTTGTGGGCAGCTGCGGAGGCTGAACCTGAGCCTGTAATTCAGGGATGTGAATTCAGCTCCCAGATGAGCCACAGTGTTCCTGTGCAACCTCAGGTGAGTTGTTTACTCCCTGGATGTGAAGGTGGGAATTCTTGTCTCTCTGTGAGAGGTTTCTCTGCTTCTGCAGACCGGCTATACCTGCTGGAGATCTGGGCCCTGACACCTCATGGGCCTCTGTATAACAGGGTGTGTAACGCTTCCCTAGACCTTGAGGACCTTGGACTCATGATAAAGTCACTAATGTCTCATGAGTGCCTATTGTGATGGGCTCATAAAGACCTAAAAAAACCCCAGAACGAGTAAGACAAATAACGTGGGAACACCTTAAGCAGCAATTTATTCTATACTACGTAGCAAATTGTTGTATACTATATCACACTGCCATCATGGGCTTTTAAAATCTTTAAACGCAGGATGTTGTCCTGTTCTCACACACTTGATGTTTCCTCCAAATGGGGAACTCCTGGGGTGTACGGCAGATCAGCAGTTCACATATTCATTGTTCTATAAAGTCACATTTTTCAGGAGGGAAGCTGAGACTTTTTGCTTCAAATGTGATTGAGAAGATAGCTGAACCTTTACTACTTAGCAAAATAATGTAGCCAGTCAGAATTTCTCACCATGTATTAACTGTGAAATGTACTTGAAAATTGAGATTTTAATTAAAAATCAGTGTTCTTACCTGACATCACTGGAGGGTCGCTGAGCAGCACAAGAATGCAAATGAATTCTGGCCTGCTTCAGCAGTGGTTAACGAGCCAAAGGAGATTATAATGTCTCACATAAAAAGCTGAATAGGAAACGTACTGTGTTTCCCAGCCTGCCAGATCATCAGATCTGTTTTTCTACTTTTCCGTTCCACACTTGTATCTGCCATGGGGAGAAATCTGGAAGGGATGAGCAGGCTCTCAGTCACTGTTTAAGTACCTTGCTTTTCATAAAAGCATGAAGCAGAAGTGTTTTGTTTTCCATTGCATTTCACAGCTTCTGCACATTAAATGCCTTCAGATTCCTGCAGAGAGCTAAATCTGATGTGCAGGCTGCAGCAGGTAAACAAGGTATATCTTAATGAACTGCCAAGTAATAACATGAGGGAACTTTTTAACACAGTTTTACTTTCATTACTCTAAACTCCATGACTGCTCCTATAGCTTCTAAACTCTGAAAAAAGCAGTGTTTGTCCCTGTGATTCCTGATGGAACACAGCTTAGAGGCAGGGAGGCACAAACCTGACCCTAATTTAGTGCAGCTGAGTCACGAGCCTTTACAAGAAGACTGGGTTAATTACTTTTTAATCATTTTTTATTTTTGTAAGGGAAAAGAGAAAATGTTGAAGATCTACATTTAATTAGAGATGTTTGGTTTTCAGAATATGCCCAGCAGGGTAGCATTTAGTAAGAGAGTCGTCTCTCCTGGCAGTAGCTTGTCAGACTAGGGGCACCCAGTTCTACCTGCTGTTCAAACATGATCTGACAAATCAGTCCTTCCCAGAATATTTTAGGATCTTGAAATAAAATGTGACAAGTTGGTGCCAGCAAACAAAGTGGGCTTGAAAGAGAGAAGCAGGGAAAAGGAAGGTCATGTGTCAGGACAGCTTGGGTTAGTGTGACTTGGGCACATGCTCCTTTAAGAGAAGAAAGAGATCCTAATCATATCAGTGGGCACCTTCCATCAGCTAGCTGTTTGGCATGGACATTGTGAGAGTGAGGTGTCTTGAAAACCAACATGAAGGAAAATTCATTCAGCAAGTTTGCTGATGATACCAAGCTGA
>KL258206.1:45137-64272 GCA_000699545.1 Podiceps cristatus | reverse complement strand
CCCCCGAAGGCTGTAATTCTGTACTAGGTATCAGAATTTTCTGAAATATAACTATATATTTTGTTAACGAAACTCTCATTTACTGTTTAGAGAGGAGGCTGGATTTTTTTTTTTCATTTGTTATTCAAACTATGATATTGTTAACTTGTCCCATTTTGTTCAATGGTTTTGCTTTTTCACTGCAGACTTTTTCCAGATGGAACTGAATGGGGATCCTTAAGAACTTCATCATGGTTTTTAGCCAGTGGAATCTAAATATTTCTTGTACTGCCTTTGAGTATCTTTTGTTCATTCCAAGTGCTATTACTTAGGATTTGATATAATTGACTCTTAAGCCCGAGAATTCTCTGAATACCATCATTTGCTTCATAAGGCATGAGGCACACTGAAGTAAAGGGATCAGCAATCATCATTAGAACATCATTTATATGAAGTTTCATTCTTCTCCCTCCCTATCAGCCATCTGTATATATTCTCTTGTTGTGGCCTTTCCCCTCCCTGATTTCTTGCATGCAAGAGGCTCCACAGTCATTAATTGAGTGTGGGCATTCTTGTCGAATGAACAGGAGACTGATCTGTCCACAATCTCTTTGGTAAAGTGTATTTTTATGTATTCAGCTCTAAGCAACACACAGGAGAGCACCTAGCTGATTATTATTGGTTTTGCCAGCTTTATATTATGCAGTGGTAACAGTAAAATTATACAATGAAATATATGTCAGACAAGAAAGGTGGAATGAACAGCAATGGGAAAACTCTGAAAAAACAGGACCGAATGAACAGGAATATTTTAAGTACCCAAAGTGTATGTGTGTATATATATATATACACATCAAACAACAACAGCTACAAGATCCCACATCGGACTTGTGCAGTAGATGACTGAAGTGTACCAAAAGCACTGAAAATGCATTACCATGTAAAGCATGCAGAAACCTGTTCCTCAAAAGTGGCAAAACATGCATCATGAAACTTATTTCATTTTGCAGAATTCACATCAAACCAGCATTTTGCAGTACAGGCCATCATTTATCATCAAGTGTGTAACATGGGGAAACTTTCACCAGTTCCCTTATTTTTGCATCGAAGACTGCAGTGCAACATCAAATGATTTTCAAAATACTTTTAAAGGTCTTTTCTTATAGTTACAGAAGGGATTTTAGTAAAGTGCTGTCACCCTCTCTAAGTCTACAGCCTCACAGGAAATGTGCACATACTCATAAAAGCTGAAGTCCTGCAATATCAATGACTGACACTTCATACCAGTCAAGTAGAAGTTCAGTATTTCTCAGCATTGACTATTTGGAACAGAATTCCTTCACTGAAATGGAGTCATAGTTCTGCTACAGATCTGCTCTGAGTCATAGTTCAGTTCATTTTTGCAGACTCTGGAAACTAGTGCATGGCCTCAATCTGTAGTTTTTCCTGTATATTCACTATTCAACGATGTCCCCAGGAATTTCCACCTTTGCATGGGCATCACTAAGCAGTTTAAATAACAATACACTGGTGTTTCCTATTCTTCATCTCTGCTCACCATCAAATGCCTCCTTAGCTTTGAGTCTGGCCTTATCTTAGCCTGTAATTTTCACAAAATGTAAGTATCATTGCCACAGAGACAAACTTAACCATGCTTAACTTGGCAAATACATTACATGAACAAAAAGTTACATAGCTTCTGAAGATCATAAAGTAGCTCTGGCATGGAGTTCTCACTGAGAAACAAAGACAAATTACATCTCCACTAACCAAACAACTTGCTATCAGTAGGCTCAGCTGTGACAACATAAATGTTTGTCTTCTTTTCCACTCTAGGTCTGAGAGCCAAGAGAATGCTCAGTCACCACTGTGGATGCTCCCAAAGAAGCTCACTCTCCAACTTTCCCGCTTTGAGTTTTCTTTGCTTTATTTTTTACACTCCAGACAGCATTTGTTTGATCCATCACTTAAGGTAACTGGTGAAGTCTTCACTTGCCTCACTGATAAAGTGAGATTCTGCAGTATATTAACTAAAGATATACAGGTTTTTCTGCCAGGGATGAAAGGATGCAAGAATATAACTTCTGTAAATGAAAGAGTACAGAAATCACGTGTAACTTTCTTACACATAACATCAGTGAAACTTTGAACAATTCTTTATTCTTTAATCTTAGTGGAGTATGTCCACATCTCTCTGAAAAGGAGATTTCTGTGAGTCTTCTAGTATCAAATGAAATATTTTATGACCTTTCCTGGGGAAAAAAAAAAAAAATAAAAAAATCACACAACTAAAAAACCAGACCAAACAACCAAAAAAACCCTACAAACCACCAAAAGCAAAGTACATTTTCTTGAAAGTTTCCTCTTTAGCCACTCTGGGTTCTGAAGTGTACTGGCTTTTTTCCTTCCTGGCTCTAGGCAAAGACAGATCCTCTAACACACAGGTAGCTTGGCTAAGTAAAAACAGGACAAGATTTTTTTGTTTGTTTGTTTTGGGGGTGGTTTGCACTATGAAAGATCACATATGGGAAACTAAGAAAGCAAAGAAAGAACCCTCAGATTCTGGCTGAGGCAACTGCAGAGTGACGAACTGCAGGCAGAAAGACTGGAAAGGGACTTCACAGCACAAGGAAAAAAACCCACCACACCGAGTTTAGGCTTCCTCTTGGCATGCAGAAATTTGCTGGGAAATGTGGAATAGTCTTAGGCTTAAGGGCAGTCTAAGAATAACCACTTAGGGAAGATCACACTGTCTTTCCACCTAATGTACTTAAGAAGAGGTAAGGAATTAGTTAGGGGCTTGGATCAAAACCATGGCTCTTTTCTGCAGTTCATCATGTAATTAAAAAAATAAAAGCACTCAAAGTAACTCCCAACCTTGCCCAATACAGGACAACTGCACAAAAGCAGTAGAAAGGAGTCCCTCTATCACATCATCCTGTCAATGTGTGTACAAAACGTTCCAGAGAGTCAGAGAACAGCTGCTCTCTTCACTAAACCAGCTCAAGGCTTTTCCTATTGAAAGCTCTTTTATACTCTGAGGGGTTTCCAGAGCTGACGGATCAACAGCCCACTTCCTTTGATTCTAGTGAAAAAGCCATTTTTATCTAGGTTGAATACATAAAGATAAGAGATACCCATTTTCAGTAGCTTATCTTTATTGCCTCTTAAACATCAACATGTCAAATTTGCTTGAGTGATGTTTGAAAGAACTGGTCTTCATAACAACAAACTAACAGGAAAATATCTTGGACAGCAGTCAGGATGTTCATAAATGTTGCACAACTTCAGTCTATATATGCTTTTTCTGTCATTTCATATTGAACATGGATTTATCACAGGAATCATATTGGATACCGCAATTTAACTACACAGTTAATTTCTCCTTTGAGTATTCACGTGTAACCTATGAGCGATAGCGTCAATAATACACAACAGCATTAACTTCAAATGAAGACTCTCCACAAAAGGAGAAGCCCACCATACAGATTTTTTTCCTAGAAACTGTCTTCAGAAAGATGAGTTTCCTGACTTTGGAGGACAGTAACCTTCCTCAAAAGCAAAGAGAGATTTCACAGCACATCCATTTATGATCTTTTTCAGCCTTTTGCTTCCATCTTGTGTAATTAATGAAAGACTAAGTGTGGCTCAACATATGCAACAGCTTTAAGAAAGCAAAACAGAACCACCCAGAGCCTGATAACCAGTGTATGTGATGGAAGTGAACACCTCCTTGGCAACACCCTGGCACTAAGACAGTTACTTGTAAATCTCTCTTCGCTGAGATGGGCTACCTGCCTGCCTTTCCCCATCTGGACTTTTCAGGCTTGCTCCAAACTGTTTCTCTCCTCGTTGGGACAGCAGAGCTGTGCTTTATCTATCAAGTTAAAACCCAGCTACACTCAGTGCCACTGGAGATGGGGTGAGTTGGCTGTTGTATAATCAGAACACGTTCATAATTCCTGTACAACTAAACTCCATTGATTAAAGTTATGATACAGCTACCTTGATAACACTGAGCTCCTGAACTAGTATTTGCATGTGATGCGCATGAGTTGAGGCTAAAATTCCACTTTTCAAGAGCAGGATAACACATAATTATTGCAAAGTGTTCTGAAGACTAAAAAGGCCATGCAAAAACCTATAGTGTTATTTTCCTGTCACAACTGTACAGATAAGCAGCCACCACAAAAATTACAACCTTTGTAGCCCCCATTTTTCAGAGGTGTTGACTTTTCCAAAGCAGGACAGTAAGCAACAGAGTACAGAATTGCTGAGTGTGCTCAATGAGGAACATGAGTAATGAGGCATAGCACTATCTTTTCTAAATGGAAAAACATAACCAGAAAGGGCAGGAAATGCTATTAGTGAAGCTGTAAAAAAACATCAACAATTTTATACAAAAGCAAATTTTAAACTAGTTCCAAAGATGAGAGATACATTTAACAGTTTCCTTTTTCCCATGCCTGCTTTTTAGACTACCATGAAAGAAAAGACTGCAATAACAGAACTGATGCTGTAAATAAAATTATCAGAAGCTTCTTGATTTTGCCAGCTGTTTCACTTTCAAGCACAAACTCAGTCATTTTCCAAAATTTACTAAAATGTTCATATAGTGTAACTGACAGAAAAGCCAGGGAATCAGCAATATTAGAATAACAATAAGCAAACTTGTGTAAAAACAGGAAAAAACCCACAGAAGTTTATGTCTGGATTCTCCTTTCAGTAACTCATAATGCCAGTAAGACAGTTTCAGACAATCACCATATTATCAGTACATCACATTGTTGTGGTTTACAGGGTTACCGTAACACCAAAGACGGTGGCTGGATACAGAAATGGTTAAGTCCAATTGAGTTGACTGCTAGATAGGGGCTAGCATTAAGTTTCAAACTTCACAGCAACAAAACCTGGGAGGTATATGAAACTTCAGGGTGAGATAGCAGAGACATGCTGACCTTGTAAAATACAGAGAACAGGAACAGTGATAAGTTGTGTGCCAAATACTCACAATGATGTGATCCACCACTTCAGCCAACAAACCAAAGTGCAAGACAGCAACCTTACACAAAGCATTTTGCCCTCCTTTGCCACAGGAGGAAAAGATCACCTAGAAATATGTCCAGGGCTGAATTCTACCTGCACCCTTTAGTATTTGAAACCACTTGTCATGAAAACTGGGATCAATGTAAAACACAACAGTAGTTCCCCCACATGCTGAGTGTCCATGACAGTTCAAGCATGCAATTTTACAGCAGGCAGCAAACAAGGCTGGGAATTCAGGGTTAAAATCTCCAGTGAAATTTTGTCTTATAAAGTAATGAAAGTTGACCAAGAGAGTAAATCAAATGGATCTCCTAACAAACTGAAAACAGCTGTTTGGCTGAGTGTGTCTCCAATTTAAGTTTGGTAATTATTGCCCTACTGTGGCTCAAGGTTATTCTGTATTAGTGAAATAGGATATCATATGAAAATCATCCAACTTCATAATTTACTGTAGCATCAAAAATTCCACTGTATAAAAATAAGCCGGAAATGTAACCTTCTAAAAACTTACCTATAAAACTCTTAAATGCCCATTCACTTATTCTTCTGACACACAATTGCACAAAATTTAATTACAATAAACATTATCTAAGGCCAAACAAATGATACGTCACCTCTAGTCACTCCAACTATGTTTTCACATAAATACACTGAAAAACAACTTTCTAAAGTTGGAGTCAGCGATACAGCATCTTGGCTTAACAGCCCACTTCCAGGACTATTATGCTCTACATTAGCATGCAGAAAAATTGCTCAGATTCTTACAATAAAATATTCCTACACAGGAATCTTTCTTTTAAGGTCTTCTCATGCCGATAGCAGCCCAAGATAAAAAGCTACTAAATTTAATTTTTCAAAGTTGAAAAACTTCTTAAAGAAAGCAGTGTAGACATTTGATTAATTTAAACTGAAGTCACTCAATTAATACTTGATTCCCCATGAATTCCAAAGTACAGTGTGGTGTTATTAGTTGCTTCTATTTATGTTATGCAGTGCATTTATTGCCTAAGAAACATGAATCAATAATCTATGTTAATAATGTAATTACTACAGTATTGTTGGTCTGCCTGTTGGACATCCAATAGCGCACAAGTTCATGAGAGTGTTTAATTGGCTAGAGAGTCATTTTTAATGTCTAAAAAGTGAAGAAACACCATGTGTGTTCTGTAAGCAGAGCACTAGGATTTCTGTTCTGGAAATTCAACAAAAAAATTGGCTCTCCTTCACACATAGGCTGCAATTTTTGAGTCAGTACCAATTACTGTACATTGCTAGACTGAATTTTTAATTCTAAAAACACAAGTGTAACACAAAAATATTTTATTAAACAATACAATCCTAGTAAATGACAAATCAAAGTACTTATTCTGATTCTTTCAAGATGGAACTTTCAACTGGAAGGCTCAAATCAAATGATTCAGGTGATTTAAGGTCAGCTCCAAGTAAACACTGAATTTAGTACATTATATTAGGGCAATAATTTCACTTTGAGAATGAGTTATTGTAGATTAATTGCAAACAGGCATTTCAAGAGTATCCTTACTTTACCCAGCACACCATCCTCTTTTTGTTTTCCATTTTCTCAGTTCACATATATGCAAATTAAACTTTTACCAAAACAAAATGTGTATATTACCTTCTAAAAATGTGATAATTACTAAGTGTATGCCATAGAAATAGAATCTTGAAAATACCACAGTGCTAATAATTTTTTTGCTGTCAACAAAGATTGGACAGACTCAAGCAGGAATAGTAGTAAACTGACTGTTTAAAATAGACTGCACTCTATGCAAGCTTTTCTGAATACGTAACACAAAACAGGCAGACACCAATTTGAAATCCCTTCTGCATTTTCTTTGCCAATGAGCAATTTCCATATTGACATTGTGTAAATACTCATACAATAGAAGCCAATAAAGGCACTTTAGCTATGAAAAGCATCAAGACGCACACCCAGCCAAAGACCCCCCAGGAGCATTGCGGAAGAAACCAACTGAAAGCAAGCAAAGTCCCCACTGTTTCGAATGAAGCACCCTGTAAGTGAAGCAGCTAAATTGAAAGAAATAGAAGGGCACAATAATTCTAATTTATCTGCTGATCTTGAGATGCTTTGTACTTAAAGCAACATCAGAGAACTCTACCAGCTAACTACTTGCCAGAGTACAGCGAGCCCCAGCCTTGCCCCTTACAGAAGGATGGGAAGCAGATGACCTAAAAGGTTCTACTAGCTTATGTAGCTTCAGAGTTTTCCTGTGCACACTTTCAGGTACCCCTTAGAAGCACTTTTTTAGCTGCTTCTCAGCCTAAATGCAATTCAAATCCATCCAAGTTTAGCATTCTGGCTTTACTAGAAAATATGGGGTAGACCCAAAGAAATCTTTGGGCACCTACAAGCCATTCTTCAGCTTCAGCATCTGATGTAAACTGTCATATCACCTACTGCTTAGCATATCTTGTGGACAAACACACTCTGGATCCATGAATGACAAAGTGCTGCCATAGCTAAAGACAATTATCAACTACATATTAATAGACTGTTTTCTTTCACTTCAGTTCATAGAAGCGTATAGCATATATTTCCTTTAAAGAGGATACACACGGAAGAGAATTAAAATAGGACTCCTTGTCATCAAGCAGGCTGAGTTGGGCTTAGTCCCAATAGAAGTGACAGAAGTCTTTCATTGGTATTTAAATTTAATAAAGTTGACTTAAATTAACATATTGACTGTTGATTTCCATTAAAATATAAATAACTAGCAGAGGATTTAAGTTTCTAAAATAAGACTTGGGACAACTTTATGCATGTTTCCAAATAGCTCTTTTTGGGAGGTGCCTAACCCCGAAGGCAACTCTCTAAGCGTAATGTTCCATAAGATCCTGGTGATGCTTCTGTGCCCATCAAGATCTGCAGATCTGCCTTTCACAGCTAAATTAATTCCTGCTTAAGCCTGTTCAGGTTTCAAAACTTAAGTAGAGCAATGCACAAGCTACATGAGGGGCCCAATCCAACATGGAAACCCACAACATACTTCACATGCACACAGACCAGGACCTTGTGAAAACATGTCTGTGGGCACTTATAAAACACCACTAACAAAGGAGGTATTGGTAGTGCTCAGCTTCAGTCATTTTTTTAATAGGAAACCTTAGTTGTATGGTTCAAATCTCAAGATTCAAATCTTTCCTCAATCTAGAAGTGGTTTAACATCTTCTGCCTGACAGAAGCATGTACAGGCTAGCTTCAGTTTGAGGTTGCATTTCAGCAGTAGTGCTGGAGAGTGTCACTGTGCAGAAAAAGCAAGATGCACAGAATCAGAAATAGACTATAAAAGATAAAACATGCCTTTATTGCTTAAAATTTCAGACTAATCTAGACGTACTGAGTGCTATGTTCTGGTATGGAGGGCATTAATCCAGGGAATTTCACTTCCTGAGAACTGGCCTATCCACCTTTGAATCTGGACTTCACACAGAATACAGAAAAGGTCTTTAGCATGACCCCTCTACATTATTAAGTAGAAAGTTCCACTGTGTAATGCTATCTTGCAGGGGAATACAGAGTCTTGACTATTCATTTAGACAATTCTACAAGGCAACTATAAGGACTGCTGTAATATCCAAGTAACCACCTCTTCTGAAACATGATAAAATTGACTGTTTCTCAATGGTTATCATAGGGCAGAGGATCCAATTCAGACTGTTCATTTATAGACAACAACTATATCCTTCCCCTTTTAACTCTGGCATACATGGTGCATGTTACAAGAACATCCTCTTTCAATTGTACATATCTCAACTCTGGTTTCGTGTAAAAAAAAACCCACAACAACAGAAAACCAAACCAAAACAAACAGTAAAAAACAAACAAGCTTTGGTTTGGATACCCGTTAAATGGATATTGCTTCTCCTCAAAAATGTCTGACAGAAGTTTCTATTAACAGCAATATACTGTTAGTTCTTTAAAACATGTATTACATATTTTTCCTTGAGGAAACTCTCTTCTGTTTCCCTATTTCATGCACAGGGAGTCATGAATTAGTTCCCTAGAATGCTTCTGTCTCTTCTTGTCTTTAGAATATTCAAATGCTGAAGAGAAAATAAATCAGAGATGCAGGAATAGTTATTTTAATCCCTGACAACATTTAGTTGACATTTGATTTTGTGTTGTTCTGTTTGCATGGTGTTATTCATTTCAAGATCAGTGACATTTTCCTCCTAATTGTGCTTTCACATACTGACACAGAAACTTAAAGATGAGCTCATCCATCACCAAAACACCCCTGCAGTCAGAATGCAGTCTTACAATAACTAAGACTACAATAAGTAAATTTGAAATTTCAAATGACATATTGCTGGATCTTTAAGAATTTATGACCTCTATTTGTTAATATTTTGTATGCACTGCAATCCAGCTTCTTTCTAGTACCTATACTAGAGACAGACATAATAAAAATAGACTACCTATTACAATGAACAGAAACAAATATTTTGTCCTTCTGCCATTTTGTCATCCACGCTACAGAGTTCCCTCCCTTCATGACACATCTGGAACAGTGTCCAGCACTACAATGTTTCCAAAACTTCTTTCTGTAACAGGATCCAGAGTTCTTTAAAATTCTTCACCAGTCAGAGTTGGAAAGACCTGCTCTGAATTTCTCTTTGACATCTACAGAAGACAATTCAAAAGGGGGTATAAATCTTGGGCTACTTTACTAAAAATGTTATGCTGCTGTCAGTCGCTCTGTATGTGGCTATCAGCGGTGACAGTACGCAAGGGCCCTTAGACATGCAGCAAGTCACTGCCCAGCTGTACAGCAGCTGGCTCCAACTAAGCCCAGGAAAGGTCAAGGGTGATACGAATCCTCAAAATACTGCTGGCTGGTTGTGTTTATCTTTGATGGCCAAAGAGTGCAAATGCCAAAAAAAGAAAACACACTTTCCTTCACCTTGGGTTCCTTAAATGATTTAATATCTTTGGCTCCTATGAGAAGCAGTTCAAAACATGACAATTGTACCTACAGACTGGTCACTGGATGCCCCTGTGCTTGAAGCAGAGCAAGCAGAAGCCGTTAACCAGGGAGATTTCAGTAGCTTACCTCAACAAGGACATGGAGTATCTGCAAAGACATTTGTTGACCTAACAGTTTCAACGGTTTCTCCAATAACAGTCTTCTGACAGGTACACGACTCCTAATTTGCAAAACCAAAACACTGGGATTTGGCCAATTTTCAGTCTTTCACATGCTAAAGGAATTGTTCTTTTCTGAAGTTGTATAGCAACATAATGTGGGAGCAGAAATGACCAAAGAAAGGAATTATCACATTGATTCAACTGTGGAAGGAGCTAATCAAGTGGATTAGACTGCACCACAATTCAGTGTTACACAAAACTGGAGAACTTCTCTAAGAAAATTTCTATATTGATTACAATTTTATGCTTAGTATGCCCCGAGCAGAGAAAAGGGAAAACTTAGCACTCCACAAAAGCACACTATATACTTTATCATACAGATGTAACAATACAGAGAAGTAAGAGTCAGGTACACTGAAAAATTAAAGCCAGACATGCCCACAAAACTTGTTACCATTATAAAATACTGTTAAGGTACTCCTCACTATACTTTGCTTTGATTCTCTGCTAGCATAAGATACTTCATAAACTTCTGATAGTTTTGCCATTTGAAATTTAACCCTCTTGATGCAGTATTTGGAATATTAACATGGTAAATGGGTACAGAACTAAACAACCTGATGCATAATGAAAATATAGAGCACTCAGGGAAAAAATTAGGTGTACTGATTAGCTATAAAAGCAGGAACACCAGCCAGTTCTTCCCAGAACTCCTCAACACTTGGGTACTGCTCTTGATTGCTCACATGGCTATGCCACAAGATGAGGCTAGTCTCCTCTGTTTGGCACTTCACCGCCCTCTGTCTACACCCTCTTTTCCTTCTACACCTGCCCCCTCCAGCCATCCACTTTCAGTTTCATTTTGTTTCTAAAGTGCTCATTCGGGTACTTTGGTAAAGGTCAGCAAGACTTTTTCTGTTCTAAGAATCACTGATAGCAAGAGAGGAGAGGAGAAAAAACCCAACCACCACCACCCCAGACATTTCTCATTGTGTAGAATGGTCTGAACTGCTCACCAGGAACTACCTTCTTGCTGTGACCTCAGGAATTCTGCAGTCTCCTGCACAGAAAGCTTTACCAGGGGACAGAGGGGTTCGCACACCATCTAGCCCACAAACTTGTAGTCTAAGGATAAGACACAGTTAATTTGGGTCTGAACTCTCTCAAACTGATCTTCCAGGAGACATTAGGCACACAACTAGTCCTCATGACTTCAGCTGGACTACTTACACCAGGTTCTCACCCGCGTGCAAAAAAGTTCTACTCTTTGGCTTTAAAAATAATGTAAATCTGGATTGTCACAAGCAGAAGCTGAACAGGTTGCCACCAACACTTCCTCAGATGTATGGATACAGCTGGTCTCTGGTAATGATTTTGTGCTTTGCTTCCTGAATAATGATCCTGTTTGCGTGTTCTGTATTTACTAGTGAGGTTAGACACCTACATTTGTTATTGAATCTAGCTGGTTTAATTGTAATGGAAAGCTTAAGACTAGCTTATATATAAAACTGTTCACATTTCAGAAATGCCCCCATGGGCATTTAGAATCCATGGATTGAATGCTAAGAAAATTAAAGTGTTCTTAATGCCAGGTAAGCATGATTACTACAGATGATGCAAAGTACCTTAGAGTTCTACAATGGTCTCCACCTCAGAAAGAGTAAATTCAGATCAATCCGTATTATACTGGTAGGTTTACATACACATATGAAAACAAAGATACGCGCTAATACGTATTCATAAACAGTTCAGGAATGTCCAGACTGCCTTGTTTTAGGCTCAGTTCTAGTCAAACACACATGTATAATAAAGGATTAAAAAAACAGCAAACAACCCACAATCAACAATTTTCACAATATACTTTTCACATGGCCACTGAATTTCTATTTCAAGAGAGGCCTTCACATCACTGTAGGCTGTAAAGACACTGAGCAGTGCTTATTCAAATATGCTCCCTGAAATTAGGTAGGGCCAGAATGACAAACAATTACTTCTAGATGAGAGCTACATAAATAGTCCCAGGAAACTCAGCTGTGAGCAAGTGAACAATTTTGACAGTCTGAATCTATATAAACAGGAACCAATACATTGACCTTAATTTAACAGCAGCTCTTTTTCTTACCCTGCCTTTGCTTAACATAAGCTTGATGTCTGAAATGTTTTGTCTTAAATCAACATCACAAGACTATCAATAGCTGATGACAGCTGTGAATCCTGACTCACACAAAAGAAAGTGAAGATTTTAGTTTAGCTTTCAGGCAAAGAGCGCTCATCATTGTTACTTTCCCTAGTAATTTTTTTTCTATTATTATTCCATTTTAGTACTTAAAAGTTACTGCCTGCAAAAGGTATTAGAAAATGTTTTCCACATAATATTTGAATACCTGAATGTAATCCAAGGTACTCTTAGTAGATATGAATTGTCACAGATTGCTGTCTTTTAAATGATATTTTAAAACATCTTGTTATATATATTTTAACATCTAGATTTTGAAGTCCAGTTGCAAGTGTTTACCATAGAAAACTCGGTCAAGCTGGTGTTTGACCTTTGACAGGAAGCTGCCCTCGCTCCAGCTAGTCCCAACAAACTAGGCCCAAGACAATAAGCTGCTTTATAGCTATTAGTTAGGCCCGTGTGTTTCTCCAGGAAGACCTCAAGCTGAAAAGCCAACACGCTTGACAACCACAGCCAAGGTACCAAGGGCCCAAGCACTAGACATTAGAAAACAAATGGAAAAGCACACATGGCTACATCTGGAATCCTAATGGGCCACCAATGGTTCCCAGCTAAAGGAAGAATTACCAATGTTATTTTATCATCCCTTGTGCTAACTTAGCTGTTTATGTACAGCAATAAATGATTTTTTAAAAACATATTTGGGTCATTATGTCATATACCACCAGCAAGTACGATTGTTTTATTGTGCTTGGAGTCAAAATACACTGCTATACCCAGATGTGAGGGAAGTTCAAAACCTCTAGTCCTTCTGTATTCATTCCTGTTGGACAAATGGATTAAGTTTTTAAAAGGGAAACTGAGAATTTTTATGGCCCGTACTCCCGTCTCACTAGTAAAATTCGCACTGATATTTTCCTACAGAAGTTTGCCTTGCCAATGATAACATTAAATATTAACTTAGTAAGCAACCCAAATTTCAACCAACAGGAAATTCCACACATTTTATTGCCAAAACATCCTCATTCTCTTCTTCCAAAGCCACAATATGTTATATTACCTGATCACCTATTGAAATGCAAGGCAAAGTAACCATCGTACTGTGGAATGAAATTAAAATACATGTATATTTATTAACAGGCTTAATAAAGGAGGACTCTGCAGTTATGGTCCAGAATTTATATGCATAAAACCCAAGCTTTTCCAAAATCTACAATCAGAATGTTGTGATTCCATGCAATGAAACATGGAATTTGTGTAAAGACTCTTGCAGTATTTCTAACCCTAGTACTATGGCATTTAAACATCAAGATCAAAGCAGAAAAACACATGTTAGATCCTTCAGCGTTTGCTGTTTGAGAAAAATATCAACAACTCAGTAAACAAATAGAAAAAGTATATTATTTTAAAAAGACATTGTAATATAAACAAAAGGTTCAACATTTGACAACACTATTCTAAAATTGACAGTATCCCAACAGTTTAAATCCACTTATCAACAAACTATTTCCCAACTTTCCACTCCAAAAGACATTGAAGGTAATTGCAACTAAGTGCAATTTAGCAAATGACAACTGAATCCAATTTCAGTGAATGTAATTCTAATAGACCTACTTTCATTTTAATGGAGGCTAGATCAATTTGTAAGCAAAACGAGTAAACTATTCAAAGAAACGAGGTTTTATTTTCTTCCCCTTCTATTATCATTCCCTTTTTTCCTATTTGTTGCTAGCGCTACTGCACTTTTGCTCCCTCTTTTTCGGGGCTGAGGAGTTGAGGGAAGCAGTAGCTCTCAGCTAAAAACACCATTTCTCACAGAATAAATACAAAACTAAATAGAAAAACACCAAGAATCTACAATTAATACCAATACAGAATACAGAGTTTTCCACATTCTAAATTTTTTAGTATCATTTAACAACAAGCTGCAGCTGAACAGAGCTGCAGCATTTTTAAATCTAGCTACCTTCCTGGGAAGATTTCCAAGAGGACGCACACACCCATCACACAGGATACGCCTACAACTGAGCCAACCCATTCAGAGCAAGTCAAGGGCAAACCAAGTTGGGAAGATTGCTGAAAGGCAAATGCTCCAAAATCAAAAGATACTGTGATAAGCACATGCCTGCCCCAGACATGCAATGCTTATGACGATGAATAACATTCTTAGCTACATTATAGTGGAACAAGAGGGATGGACAGGCCAATAACCTATAGATGACTTCCATTAAATTAACTGGGAGATAGGTCAGAAGATTTTTAGAGATTCTTCTACCAAATAACTGAAATTACTTCAACACATAACGACTAAGAAATGATTAAGCAAGCTATTTGCAGAGAAGTCAATTCTAAAAGTCACTTTTTAGAAGTTTTGATCACTTTGTTTTTCTTTTAATACTACACTATGGGTAAACCTTAATTGCCTTGGAAAAACAGACCTGTGAATTTGATACCCTAAACTTGTTGAAGTGTTTTTTAAAGCTGATAGCAGAGTGCAGAATGTGAAATTTCCTTGCTTTTGCTGCCATATGGCAGGTTAAAAGCACAATTAAGTAAACAGCTAAGTGTTTCCCCTGATTTCCAGGAACACCAGCAATATGTTAAACCTCAAAGAAAAAATACATCCCAGCAACTGATCTGTAGACATTATATTGCTTCAGAAGTGTCTGTTCCATTTCCAAAAGGTATGCTAAATAGGGAAACAAGATACTTAAAAATTAAATTCTGGCACTGCTATAAAACACCACATCACTATATAACGTAGTGCACTATATTTATGTTTAACATTGGGATGTTAGTATATATGTATTCATGTCTATATGTACACATATATGCATACATAGGTTTTTGTATATATGCTAGCATCCAATTTAAAATAATTCAGAATACCTTTTCCTTGCTGCCTTTCCAGATGGTTTTTTACTTAATGAAAGAAACAGAGCAAGGATTAGAGAACACTTTCAGAGAAACAAAGCACACTGGCAAATACCGAAAAGATAAATAAATGGGTTTGTACTCATAGAAGTGATACCTTACAAATACCAATTACTCTTTCAGTTATCATTAGGAAAATCTGACCCTGAACAAAAATAAGATTTAAAAGATATTTAAATCCCGGGAGACCTTATATCAAAAGAAGTGAAAAAAAGTTATACACTTATCTTAATGTGTTTAATCTGCATGCTAGCTCATATTATTTTTATTCTCCCTCTTCTCTACACCCTGCCTCCATACTCCCCCCCACCCCCCCTTCTTTTTAAGGCAAGAGAAATTAAATGATTGATTAATCTCAGTGTTTGCCACATTCACCTGTGCAACACCCTATCCATCTTAAGGACAATCCATTACATTAAAACAAGTTTTAAACAACAGAGAAGGCTTTGTGCAAGTACATCATAAACAGGAATTTCATCAGAGGCAGATACTTAAAAACCTCACAAATTTATAAAACCCTTACAAAATTCTTACTAATCAGTCCTGTTCTTGCCACAACAGTACTTATATTTACATACACAGAAGCTAATTCTGAAAGCATAATTGAAACATCCCTTTCAAAAACACTGCTAGTATTTATTGGCAATGTTTTTTAGAGGTATTTAGCAGTAATAATGAGTAATTTCTACAGTTTCTCACTATACCTTCACAAATCAATTAGAAAACATCAGTTTCTAATTTTATTGGGCTGGCATTTTTTACAATAACTACATTTTATTGTGGAAAAAAAAGAAATGTGTTTATCCTCCAGTGACTATTTGGCACATGTGCGTTGTGTATTTCTACCATTAATTAAAATGGCTCATTTTTGTTTACCTCTTTATGTCTCAGTATCTCCAACAATTTTAAAAAGAATGTACTCAGCTGGCAAGGGGCCTGTTTAACAGCTTGACAGAGCACAACAAGATATAGCACACATTTTGGGTGAGTCACAAAAATTGTGATCTCTTTGAAGTGTCTGTTTGAAGAGGTGGGGTGAGCAGTTTTGAGAAAAGAATTAGAGGTACATTACCTATTACACAATAAGAAATGTTTTAAACCAGTGCATAAGTACATTTTTTTAAAAGCAAAGAGATGTTTGCAAATGGTTATGAAATACTTCCACATGTGATCATATTTTCACAATAATGGTGACTATCAAATGTTATATTGCACATTAATTTTTATTGTTGAATAAGATACTGGAGCCAAGAATACTGTAGACTGTAAAGCACAGCCTGTTGCAGCATATTTCCTGGCCAAATCTTCGTACCACAGATGTCGGGCTGCTATCCCAAACCTTTCCACATATTAACCGGTGTTCTCATTTTTTCATATTAGAAGTCCTGTATTTAGCTGTTCTACTCAGTAGCATTAACCAAGCAGTTCATAAAGCCTGTTTTTAAATGCAGCTGCAAATATCTAATTGCTTTGTGAAGCCACTTGTTTCACGTTTCCCTTAAGTCATCTGCCGTTAACAGAGACTAAATGGCCTGTGACTTAGGTTGAGAAAGTTGTTCAACAGCCAACTAACATCTTGTTTCAGAGGGCACTTTTGAAGCAAATGCCTAATGTCAAGTTTAAATATAGGTCTATGATTAAGTACAAGGAGCCATCAGAGCTTAAATACAAACACTGCCAATATAGTATCCTGCTAGAATTAAATTGTAGTCTTCCAAAGACTGAACAGTCATGAAGCCTTTAGGCAATATTAATAATAGACACCAATATAATTTCAACACAAAATAATCACAGGCCAGAGCTTCCAGCAAAGTTTTCAGGACCATAACTGAAGGCTTTTTTCAAGTTCTCAGCAGCCCAACACTATTCCTATTAACATCAGTGGGCACACAGGCTAGCTTTGCACATATGAACTGAAATCAACTGCCTTCCAATATAATTTTATAAATACAAATGTCCAGGTTTAAAGTTGAGTATCTCAGGACAGCCCCGGACAGTGTATCTTACTGAAGGCAAAAGTGTCCAAAGTATGAAGGTTTGTAAAGTACTAAACTTTACCATGGGTGTACACCTGATTATGGTCTCTCTCTCTCTCTCTTTTTTTTTTTTTTTTTTTTTTTTTTTTTTTTTTTTTTTTTTTTTTACATAGGCCAGGGTAGTTTTTGGAGGCAGAGTACTTCATTGGCTAGGAGAAAAGCAGGAAATTTTTCTTTGGCAGGTTGATTTTTTTTTTTTTTTAAAATTAGCAGATGTTTGAAGCTGTTCCAAGGTTTGGAATGTTGAATAAATCCCTGTGGAGGTACATTAGTGGCAGAAAACAGGTGAGGTGGTCAAAGGTGGATGTAAATACAATTTATCAGATGACTCTGCAATTTGTCACATTGGTATCACACCATCGCACATGTGGCATATATAAAAGCTTTGGGAACTGAGAATGAACATTATTCCTCTAGACAGTGTAGAGAGAAATTGTATAGCAACCCAGGGATGTGCTACCAATAAATGATTCAGGAGTAATTTTTTTCTAGGATTTTTCTTTAGTTTACCAAAAAAAATCTACAGTGTGCATCCTTGCAGTAAGAAAGAATATGGGCATGGGTTCTACTAAAAAACCCAAACCACAAAAAAACCCGAAAACCAACACACACCCTCCAAAAAAATGTTCTTCCATAACTGGCAAACTAATCTAGGCAAGTATCAGCTCTCAGACTAAGCATGAGTCACACATGACCAGTTTGTCAGGCCAAGTAGTTCAGATTATGTTCCTAGACCCAGCCCAGCTACTCAGTTCTTACATCACAGTATCTTTAGGTGAAACTTTCTACCACTTCTGATTGCTACCACTTCCTGCTCTGTTGGATGATTTGTGATTACCTCAAGTTATATTCTCCTTTGTCATCCCCAATACTACAGCAAAGCAGTATATCCATGCAGAAAGTCATGGCTCAGCTTTAGTATAAAATATTGTATTTCTCAAACAACCCAACCAGGAATTTATCAGTGTGCTCTCTGCTATCTTTTCATGGCCTCACAGACTACCAGGACAACTTCAATGGAAAGGACTTTAATATACTAAATGTTTCCAGATAAAAAGCTGAAAAGTTGAATAAAAACAGGGGACTGGATACTTGTTCATTAAATTAGTTACCTGAAAACACTGGGTTCATTTGTGCACCAGTGTCATCTTTGCTGCAGTAACGAAAATGTGAAACAAAGTCCTGCAGAACATACATGACATTACTATCTTCCATGCCATATACCAGGTATAGTGCTTTGATCCTCTTTTTTATATCATAAATACTTAGGCAAACCATATGCAGAATTCATATATATAAAGGCTACAGTATCATAGAATCATAGAAAGGTCTGGGTTGGAAGGGACCCCAAGGATCACAGAGTTCCAACCCCCCTGCCACAGGCAGGGACACCAACCTCCAGGCCTGGACCTACACGAGGTTGCCCAGGGCCCCGTCCAACCTGGCCTTGAACACCTCCAGGCATGGGGCAGCCACCACCTCTCTGGGCAGCCTGTTCCAGCACCTCACCACTCTCTCTGTAAAAAACTTCCCTCTAATATCTAATTTAAACCTTCACACACCTGATGGCCAGCAATACGGGCCTCCACATAAACATCTGTCTTCCAGGGAAGCAAATAAATTTATCAGAACAGTAGGAAATACTGAAGATCCTAATTAGTCATATTTAATGTTACAACCCTAATGCCATTTTATCCATCCATGCTAACAAAACCATATGATCCTCTTAAGATGTGCTTAAATGCTATTACATGAATATGCTAATGTAGTTAGGACTGGAAGCTTCCCTCCTATGAATGGAGACTGTCAGCAGCAAGCAGCACACCTGTACAC
>KL258206.1:15476-45106 GCA_000699545.1 Podiceps cristatus | reverse complement strand
CCTGCTGAAGAGGTGGGCCTGAAGAAACTCCCTCCCCCTCTCTCTAGCCCAATTCAGGAGAGGACTCTGGTTGAAGTCCAGCTGATACAAATAGCTGAGAATTACCAGAAAGGTGCTCAAACAAGGGTTCTTTGGTTTGGGAATCGGTTACCCCCATAGACTGAAGTGGCTCACATTGGATGACTGACTTCATCTGCTTGTAGAGGCTTTTTTTTTTTCCCCCCCTTGCCACTAGGAACTTTAAGGGAGGAAAGTTAAGGGAGGAAAGACAGAATTTAAAAGTTTTGTACCTTAGTAAAAACAGGTTTTCTTAAGCAGCACTACAAACTGATTATGTTAATTGCAGTATGTTCATAATAGTTTTGCTAGACTGCATATATTTTCCAGTAGGTTTAATAAACAAGCAGATAAGATAAATAAATGCACAAAAATATTTGAGGCAAGAGTTTTTTCACCCCACCAGCAGTGGTGGTAGATCCTGGCCATGGTGGTGATAGCTGCTAAGGTAGATACTGTCATTGACAGGAACATTGGTGTCCCTGGCTCAATTTTGGGATGCAGCTGTATGTATCTCAGCGTGGAAAACCTAATTTCAGGAATGGTGATAAATTTAACTATTGTGAGAAAAATAAAGTGTGTAGCTGAGTATTCAAAACTACCAGGAAAACAAGATGCATATATATATTTGGAAGTGTTGGAACTGTTACTGCATCCAAGACCTTCCCATCTTAGGGACTCTTCTATTGTGGGTTGGTTCAGGTTGTTTTTTGTTTTGTTTTTGGGTTTTTTGTGTTTTGGTTTTTTTTTTTTTTAATGCAAAAGATCTAGCTGGAAGTTAGTGTGCACTCTCGGGTTCTCCGTAATTTTTCCACTCATGGCTTAAGATCATGGAGTTACTTTGTAAGTTTCTTCTTGCATATGACAGGCAAGAAATAAACATGCAGAGAAGTGTTATGTTGTTCTACCTGTAGGAAAAAAAAAAAAAATGGAACAGAAAATGAGATACAGGCCAAGGTATTTTATAACTAGCTCTCTCAGAATTTCAAATAGGAATGTGCAACTAAAGATATCTCAATGAAGTGGTAGCAGTGCTTACACTGCTTGCTTGCTTTGTAAGCTATTCTTCCAGTGCTCCAAACAGGACTTCAGAACTGAACCCTCCCCATAAAAGTATACAACAGAGACACTAGGTATCTCAGCATGTGCAATTTATAAAATGGGAAATACAAAAATGGAAAATTACAAAGTAGTATTGACTTGATTTGTTTTTATGTATTCCTACCTAGCAACTGCAGATGTCTTCAGTCCTCTTCAATGAACAAACAAAAATCTCTTAACAGTCTAACTCTGAATTATGTCCATCTCTTCCTTCATTAGCAGTGGGATGTACCCAAATGTAGTTATCTTTGCCCTTTTGAGAAAAAAGTATCAAAGACAAAATTAAACAAATTATCTCACTTATTTCTGACACATCTTCCTCCTCACACATACATCTCTTCGCTTGTCCTACTGTCCATTAAAACTTGTATGCCTTAATACTTTCTGCTTTCCATCTTCCTAAAAATACTCTTCTAGCAGCCTGAGCAGTGTGTGCCAGAGCAGCATATTGTCATTACAAGAAACAAAACCCCTTTTTATGACAAAAAAACAGTTTGTAAACTTATGACAAGACAGGACTCATCAATATTCAAGCTTGAAAAACAAAAAATCCATTCTAAGGAAAACATTACATGAATATTATATACAGTAAAGTATTAAGTGATGTTTGAAACTAAGAGCAGTAATTCATCTTTTCACTGTTAAGAGTCAAAGACAGAACACATGGATAGTTACTGTATATTCCTAATGAATTTACTCTTATTTAGTGAGGCTCAGATTTTTGGTAATGAAAAACACATCACAAAGTCTAGACACAGTTCATACTTCTAGCAGAGAGACCTTTGCTTCTCAAAAGTCATAGCAGAGTCTTCTATATGGGGAGCTTTTTAGAGATGTCCTTCAAGGCAAGAGCTGAAAGTAATACAATAAATGGACGGGTAATGCCAGAACAGTCCAGAATGACAGGCAAATGCTTTCAGGGCAAGTGGTGAGAAGCAGGTCTTGTTGCAGAAAAAGTTAATGCATTGCATTGTTTTATACTGTGGACCACTGAAGGACATGGCGCAGTGTGAAGAAACATACGTTGTGTCAAAAAATTCCATACTTCAAGACCAGTATGAATTACATGTGACATCTTATTTCAGCTCCTGTGTAAACATTAACATATGATACATACATAAAGCTGAGGATATCTACTATAGCATACTGGAAAAAGGAAAATATTCTGCAGCAGCACAGATTACAGAATTTAGTCTGATTACTGTTACCATTGCAGTTGAATCAGCCTACCTCCTGAATGTAGCAACAATGCTCAACCCCCAAATATTTTAGTACTTTCATTAAAATGAACTATTGCATATAACTATGTATTTGTATCCAAAACATCCTGTAAAACTGTCAATGATTGTGGACCCACATTTCCTTGTGAAGATTAAAGGTGAGAAAAGGGCTATTAATACATGTGGACTACATACTTTTCTCATTTAAGTGAATTCTGAGCTTCTTTTCTGAAAACAAGAGTAAATCATGCAATGAACTAACTCATGCAAGAAGAGAGAAAGAATGCTAATAGAATTTATTCATTAAAAAATTACTACAAAATTGCTTATACAACTTTTCCAGTTTCAAAAAAAATTTAAAGTGATGTAGATTTTCCTAGTAGTACGCGGTTTTCATAAATATTTTGAACATTCTTCCTCCCAACCTTTTTTAATCATCAGGGCTCTAAAACCAAAATTTAGTTTCTCAGAAGGCCAAATTAAATTACCTTTTGATGGCTGAAAGCTGGTGTATGCGATACAAGCCATACCTCATTCAAGTCCGTCAGCTTGGGTACTTGTACTATTTTCATTATGCTAGCATCTACAGTCTCCAGTAAAAAAAAAAAAAAAAAAGCAACTCCAGTCTCCAAAAAAAAACCAAACCACACCACGCAAACTCAGGGCTCTAGTACTAAATGATCTATGGACAGAAAGTGGAACCAAAGGAGTTTACAATTCTAGTAAACAAAAGCCACTTGGCATGGTTTGACCTACCTGGAATGTCGTAAGGTGGTCTTATCAGAAGTGAAGGAGTGAATGGAAACAAACTATAGAAATATGGCTAGGTCAGTAATGGAATGCAGGCGATGCTTTGAGAGGTCCCGCTGCTCGCAGGTTGGTGAGTAACTGGCTTCAGAAAAGTACATAACTGAATTAACAAAAATTAAAGGAAATAAAATGCAGTCTGCAGACATCACAATTGTCCCCAGATGCAGATTTCAGATATACTGTGAGTTATAAGTATACTGATGGCTACTTACATGAATGGAAGGAAAAAGAAAATACATTTTTTCCTTTTTTTAGTGTTCTACGCACTGCATTCTCACCAGTGCAATATACACAGCATTGTGCATGAAGCAATACTGATGGCAAACAGTCAATAGCCATTCATCTCCGAGCTGTTTAATAGCATCGAGCTGCACAGACTCCAAACTAATGTAGGTCTAAGCCAGTTTAGGTCCAAATAGAACCTTAATCCAGAAAAGCTGCACCAATGCAGACTTCTGTCTCATCTTTGGCCAAGTGCCTTTACAACCACTGTTATGGTCACCAAAATTTTCTTTCATTGCTCCATTAAGCCCTCAATGTACAATCTTATGGCTTAATTTACCTGTTTTCTGTGGCTTTGCTAACTGGGGTTATTCCAATCCTTCCTCTTCCCTATCCAACTTCCCTAATTAATTAAGAGATGATTATATACTAAGACATGGTAAGTTCTGGCAGCAGAAAGGGTTTACAGTTGTATTTTTTTTCTGGGAAGTGAATTAACTCAAATCTTGAGCCTTACATTACAAATCTGCACATGCTACTGCACTAGAAGATTCTGCTATGACAGTTCATGTTCAAGCAACTCAGATGGATTAAGTTACAAAAACATAGTGTTGCCCTACTTAAAAACTAGAGGAATCCAGAAAAGTAGGTGACAAATAGAGGAAACTAGTTACTCAAAGTGTGGGTTTGTGTAAGGAAGTTCCTCTGAACCAACACAGATGTCTGAGCTAATTGATCAGACTCACTTTGTAGATAGAGAAACAAGCACCGTTTTGCATGGTTTGACTCACCCTAAGAAAGACTGCTACAGCAGGTCAGATGACAAGTATCCTGAAGAGACTTACTTATACCCAAGGACTCCTAAGGACTACAGAACAACTAACACAAATACAGCCACCTAAAATAACCCAATAGGGATTTGCTTGTGTGTTGCATATTCTATTTGCAGCTTTATATATGCTTTTGGAATACACCACCAGCGAACACAGATGCTTGCTCCTCTGTTATTCAGGGATGCAAAGGAATCTACATGCATGAAAATTTTGCAGAGGCCAACCAAAACTGTTTCGTTTCAATCAGTGTATTCAAACCATGGATCCTAAAATCCTGTAAGAGAGTAAAATTACAATTTCTGACACTAGTCTAATCAAGCAGGTAAGTAAAAAAGTGAAGTCAATGTTTCTCACATGAGCAGCCACTCAAAACCAGTGCTTGCTGCAGTTTGTGTGCCTGTCTGCTCACCAGGAAACTTGCACTGGAAATGGCAAAGTGAGAAAACATTTCATCCCCTTCCTGTCTCAAGCTCAGGACCTTAGTGCTATAAAACAAGAACTCACCGAGTGAAGGAATAACAATATAGTATGATGGATATTAATATAGTGTGACAAATATCAAGACTGCTTAATTCCTTTGTCATTCTCAACAGCCAGTCTCCTCAGGACTCACTAATTGAGGAATTACAATATTGTCATTTGAGACTGTCTTTCAAACTAAAGATGGCTAATAATTGGATATAATTCAATGAATTTGCGCTCTCAGCCTCCCGTTAACTCCCATGCTGTTTGGATACACATGCCCCCAAATACATGATTGCTACTTGCAAACACTTTGCTTCATCTAACAAACACACCTTGCAATTCAGGAACTCTGTTGTTCAGTGATCACCTTTTAATAGAGCCGTATAAAAGATTTAATGTACACAATCTTTAATGGGTGCCTTTAGAATCACAAATATAAATCAAGATCAATTTATTTACTTAAAGCATCTGAACATTTATTGAAAGTAAAGCTTATACCTAGAAACAATGAGCCAAACACACAAAATGACTGTTTTCCTGACTTAGATAAGTGTTTTAGAACAATTCATTTGATTTGAAACTACTTTTTACAGCAACAGAAGAAAATCATATTCTTTTGATGAACTTGAAAAAGATTAAATTTTTAAATTCTGTAAACAGACAATATTTAATCTGTTTAAAATTAAACTCAGAAGATCAATCAGATAGGCTTTTGAAGAGCTCAGACACTGCAAATGGTTTAGCATTGTACTTGCAAGAGATACAGCCAGTTGTTTAACCACACAGATATCATTTAGTCTAAAACTTAAATAAGCATTGATAAAGTTTTTTTTATAAAAAGATGCTATCAGCAAAACAAACACAGTATTTTGTACTACATCAAAGCTTATTTATAATGTGTTTAGAAATATTCAGTGGAAACAGGAAAATAATGTCTTGATTTTCTAAACTTTGCAACATCTGCTTTTACTTACTTGCAGCATTGTAAAGTTCTCTGGATTTCAAATGGGTAACTTTCTTCTTTTGTCTGGTCCCAAATTTGAAAGTGTTCACATTACTTTTTTTACCCCACAAAATTTTCCATTTTTCACTTATGAACACAGCCATATGAAAATCTCTGCAGCCTTCTAACAGTGATAAATACTAGTTAACATAACTTACATTTTAAATAAGCTCATTAGAAACCTGCTAGAAGTTACTCTTCCTCAGAAGACCAAAATTCCTACATTTTTATCAGTTCCCAATGTATATATGCAACTAACTCTTAAACCAGATATCATGCTGTTTATTCATACTACTATCTCCTAGTTGGATATAACCCACAGGAAACATTCTTTACAACAAATGCAGTTCTTTTCACTGGCTTGGTTTGTGGAAGTGAGTACAACATTCTACAACCAAAGGGTTTCTCCTTTAACATTTTTTCCATCTATACAGAAAGGATTCAGCCTGTAATCCTAGACATTAAGATGTAACAAATGCACCTTTATCACTAAAAAGTTTACCACAAACTGTTTGAAGATGCACTATTATATATAGCTTTATTGATTCTCCTACACTATGTAAAATTAAACCTGTTGGTGATTTAGCAAGAAGTCGTATCTGCAGCCTTCAAGTACACAATCCCATAGCAGTTGATAAATACACAGTAACTTCATAAGTAACCTGCTTAGATTAGAGGTAGATAAGCTACTCCTGATCATGAGTTACTTTCTGGCTGCACCTAGGTTAATAAATAGGGTGCCTATTGCAGGACATTTTATTTTACCAGGTACCTTGGTCTCCTGATCACCCATATGAGGCTGATCAGCTATATCATGCTCTGGCTCCCATCTGGCCTCATACTCAGGTTTCCCTCCCATCAATCAATTGCACCTGGGGGGACAGCAGGAAGGACAAAGGAACTGGTGGAAACATGGGTCTCAGACCACTGTTGGGGTACGTGGCTGCAGGCTGAGGCAGAAGGCATGGTTTGCGCTTGATTTTTGCTGCAACGTGAGATGAGGTCGGTCAGAGATGTCCAGACCCCAGAGGCTGGAAATGGTTCCAGGTTCACTAGCTTAGACATAGCTTCTGTGTGCCTGGCAAGCAAAAGCACTAAAGACAAAGATTCCCTGTATAGTCCTTGAAAAAACAAAAACTTATGCAGCTGTTTACAGCACAACAGCAGACAGCACTGATGCTTTTTCTCTAATTCCATAATAATAAATGCTTAGTATTAATTGTAGCTTTCCTCTTAAAAGCCATTATTTTTCATACTTATGTCTGGAATAGCCATTGAAACATGGTTTTGCCCTTGGCAGCATGGTACATGCAGAGATGTAGACTTCGTAATGCATTTCTTTACAGTGGAGTAGAGGTTGGACTAGTCTTCTCAATCTGACCACCTCAGGCTGAATTCATGTCTACTGGGTGATTTTTATATCGACATTTGTGTAAAGTTCTAAGCAGAATTTTCACACATATATGTACCAATGGGTAGGTTTAATTTTTTGGTGCATGGTTTGCCAGGCTACCATGGTAGCAAGTTACCTGAACACCAAAAATGTTAAAGTCAAAATCCCTGTTATGGAATCACTGGCACAAGTATTTGAGCACTAGACCTACACAGCAATTTACACTCCGATATCCAAGAAGCAGAGGATTAGAGGGCTCCTCCCTTTTGGGTATTCAAATAATGTAAACTTCAGTGACTTTCAGAAGAGTCTCCAACCCCAGTTAAGGAAGATATGGGCAAGAGAATTCAAAATTTAGATTCTCAGAAGTGCTTCATGTTTTCTGCACAAGACATCTGATAACACAGGCTAGAATCTACGTTTTGGCATGTTACAAGCTACATAGGCAGCTGAAGTCTGTTCTTCTGCTGCATCCTCTATATGTGATACTGTAAGACCCCCTATTGCCCACCTATCTGTGGACTTCAGTTCTCTACCCACAACTCATCAGCTTGAAACCTTTTAGTCAAAGACGATTAGAGCAAAGAGAAAGTGGATACTCAAGACTCATCTTAATGCTTGAGGCACTTCTCCAAAAGCAAGAAGGTAATGGAATTCATTTCTAGATCCAGTAGTTTCAGCATTTTTTAAATACAGGTTGTAACACAAATTTCCATTAAAATGGGAATTGGAACTCATGACTCTTGACAACATATCAGCGTGCCTCAATTATGAAGCTAAAAAGCCATACTCTTCTGTATTCATCCTCTTTGGCCAAAGCCCAGCTGCTGGAAGTTCCTAGCTCCTTAGTAGGCACAAAGAAGATAAATCTCATCCTCTGCATTTTCACTGAGATGGGTCCTCTGTTCTGTTTCTTGGGAATAAGAGGACCTATCTCAAAGCCATGGATTCTGCTCTCAGAGCATAGACTGGCTTACTTTGCAGATATGGGCCCTTCTTTGTCAGTCAGTTACATAGCAAGTAGCGTCAGGTTTTCGAAGAAAGCTAGCTGTGGAATCAACCACTTGACTTCAGCTATGTATACAATGCCTGTTCAAACCAATGGGGGCAGAAGAAAAATCTTGAGTGAGCAGTCAGTCTTGGTAAGCTTGTCAATGTCTCTCCTCCACAAGGAAATAGGTGACAGAAGTGCACTTCTCACTACGTCTGTGTATATATACCAGCTGTACTTGAAGACCCCAATTCAGTTCAACCCCTGCTGAGGTGCCAAAGGGGATTTGTTATCCTCATGTAAGTAAAATCATGTCCTTTCATATCTTTTGCAGGGCGTCAAAAGACTCAGGGGAAACTTCTTAAAGCAGAGAAAACAACTAATAGACTAAATGAGCACTTCAGGCATCTTCCCCTTTCTATACTGTAACTGTTACTAGAAACAGCCCTGATTCTCCAGTGTTAGCTCCTTGTGCCATGCATTGCTCTGGGGCACGGCAACAGTAGCTGCCAATAAAGATTACTGGATGTCAACTTCGGCTGACCATTGCAAGAAGTCCAGCTCTATTTTCCTTCACCTGCCCATATGAATTGCTCTCTGCATTAGTCCATGCAGAGAAGAAATGGTGAGGAAGGAGGGAGCTGAAAAAAATCTAGCATCCAGCAGAACACATGCAGACAGAAGTAGAAGGGATGGTAGGCAGATAGTAAGATGTAAGGCACAATTTTGCAGCTTTGAAAAACTCTTAGTATACTAAAGGATGGAGAGTGATCAACCATAAGAAACTTCTCTACCAGATAATTTTTGGGACATAGTTTTTAAGAGCCCTGTGATCTTGGTGATGCACCTTGAGAAATGCTTTAGGGTAGAAACAAACCAGTTGTACCACTGTACGGGCCTTCTAAAGCTTCCTTTCTCTCCTACCTGTATTCAATATCCCATTCTAATGGGCTGTACAAATGTTAAAACAGCCACAGAGTAGAACAGCAGCTGAACTAGCACAAGAAGCCAGATATTTCAACTTGCATTCCCCTGCATTTATTATTAGACAAGCCTCCTGAGTCAAATAAGCCATGTAAATGAATGTGAACGAACCATCCTCATTATTATTCATTCATTATGTGTAAGGAAGAGGATGCCTAATCACTACTATCACCAACTACTTGTATCTGGTCAAGTCCAACAATGTCCCCCCTATAGTCCTGTGGGGAAAATAAAACTCCCTGGATAGCAAAAATGTTTGATTTTGTGTCACTGTACTTATCAGACCTCTATGTTTTTACTCAAAACAAGTACGGAATAAGCAACTGCTGATTTATTTTCCATGCTTGAGTTTGATGACTCTATAAGCCTTGCTTCTCTTATACTGGCATCAAAACCACAACACTAGCAATTCAAACTTAAGTTTGTATTTGGACCCTCTCTCAGGATGGAACTCAAAAGCTTAAATCACGGGTAAACATTCTTCTGCCAAATCTGTTGCTCCCCATTCCCTACCACCGCTAGGCAAGGGTAAGAGACGGAGTTAATTTTTAAAATTAAACAAACAAAATATTTGGTCACTTTGTTTCAGTTTCTCTGGCATTGGTATCTTGCAGGTACTGTATCAAGCCATGAAAAATAAATAAAAGGGAGCTGAACATTTCAAACACTGTCAGTGAACTTTTTTCCAGTTCAGTGGGGTTAATAGGCCATTTAATTTACAAATTCATAAGAATAAGATTATATTTGATTAAGGTGTTCTTTATACACATAGAAGTCTTATTACTAGAAATAGGAATTAAGTTTCTCATGACAGAGTCAAGATATCTTGTAAAACAGAAAAGTCAGATTCAAACAGACTTAAGACAGCAACTCTTCAACAAATGATTAGACTCCAGCATGTCAGTTGGTCCAGAGGATCTGTTCAAGCAAGTTAAACATGCACAAGTAACTTACAGGACTGGGGGGGAAAAAATCAGACATTTCATTTTGGGATCAACCCAAATAAATTTCAGATCCTTTCCAAATTTCTTACATTGCAGAAGAGCTAGACCCATGTCATGTTACACTCTCAATTGTTTCCATCAAAATCTTCAGACGCAAGCAATATAGAGTTACAAGGTTCAATGTTATTTTTATTCTACATTTACTCTGCCGTGTAAAAAATATGTTACACAGTGTATCCATGCATCAACTGAAAACAGGAAAACAATTCAGGAGTTCACAAAAAAAAATGATTTTTTTTTGTCATTTTGTTGTTTGGGGTTTTTGTTGTGTGTGGTTTTTTGGTTTTGTTTGTTTGTTTGTTTAAGGGTAGTAAGCACAAGATATGCAGTGTCTTATTAAAATATCAAGGCAGTAAACAATGGAAAACTGAAAAAGTAGGAAGTTCTCGATCAAATTTTCTTCTTGCAATGTGAACCCAGAAAAAGAATTTTTTAACATTCTATTTCTTCACACTAAGAGAAGCTTTGCTCAGTGCAGCAAGCTATAGTTCTCCTTTGCACAGCTATTTGTAGAGAAAATGCTTTAATAAAAGAACCTACAAAGTGACAGTGTCAACATGCACAACTTGTACTCCTTTCATATGCTTTTCTAAATGTCAAATCAAAACATGGCAATGCAATTAAATACACTGGTAACCATAGTTTTATTATAACTGCCTTATAAGTCACATTATAGCTAATTAATCTAATTAACAGTCCTATGTCCCAGATACATTACAGGAAAAGACCAAATCAATCCAGCCTTGAAGAAACCACTAATATGTCTCAGACACCAGTCCTGGATTTGTTGAACATTCATTGAATATCGACCTGCTGTGAAAATATTACTATACCTGCTGCTTTTAATGGGACTGGATTTTCCTAGCCTTTTTTACTTAAATTTTAGGAACACAGAAGTTAATGGTATAAACTAGATACTCTGCTAGTGGCTTAGCATTTCAAAGATAACTAATTAAGCTGAACCTCTTACAAGTTTCAAGATTCACAGGTTGAAAGTCTAGTAATTTTTCTGCTCTGTACCTTTTTCATCCATCCAAATTAAAACACTGGTACACAAATAAAACCACACTAAGTCCCTTAAAACTTGGGCTGAAAAGTCTCACATTTTCAGAAGGTAAATAAGGAGCATGTTGAAGCAGAACAGAGTTTCTAATGAGTTAATGTAAAAAAACCTCATGCAAAAGCAATCCGCATCAAAGCTAGCAGGCAATACCCTGACAGTCATCCATCAAACCAAAAGTCCCCTTAATAAATGCCAATTATAGGGCAAATATGCACAAACACGGATAGCATAAGCCATGGGATCATTTCCTTCCAAGAAAATTAGTGACCAACAAAACACCCATGCAGTGTAAACTACCAGCCTGCCCTACAGCAACACTCAACTCCTGACCAGAATACTAACTACTATTATTTCACTCCTTTTTATTTTATTTTGTATTTTTGCAAGAGTTCAGAGCCACACAGAATTTTGTTTGGGATTATACAAATTCCTTCACAATTTGTATAGAAGTCTAACATAACTTTTTAAAAGCCATGACATGCCTATAATGTATACAGAGTCTCTGACTTCCGCCGTAAGCGAGCCTTTTTCCTAACTTAATCATACTCAAATTTCACCCCTTTTAAAGATCCTGATTCAAAAATGTTCACTCATTCTCCACAGTCCACAAATTTATACCATCTCTTCCTGTCGTATTATATGTGCATAAATTAAAAAAGAATGGTCTTGTATAAGGACTGAAAATGGAACATTTTAAGTCCAACCCCCAAATCTAACTTCAATTTATCAAGGAAAATGTTCAATACAAAATATACCTTCTTATAAAATTATCCTTTTGTGTATAAATAGGATGTTTTGAATTTCAGCAGTTATGTTTCCCAAACCTAAAACCAGAGGGTAGTACAACATGCTAAAGTCAAACAATATTAAAAGCTTCTCCGCTATTGCATTCGCCCTACCTCCGATTCATCTCAGTCCCTTTTGCTAACATCTTCTGCCTATCACACCTGACCAATGTTTTTGATCTCCCAAGAGCATATTTTTTTAGACTTATTGTATCTGATATACAGTATACTGAAAGTAGCACATTTTATCATATGGAGTGTCAGAAGTCCAAACTCCACTTAAGAGAACAGTTGAGGTCTAAGATAAAAACATTATACTAATAAGATAAAGCAACTTTGCAAGAAATACCTTATACTAGTATCATGAAAGAGAGAAGTAATTTCTTAGATGAAAACACTCATATGTGCTATATTTATAGCAATGGATTAGAAAATGCTACATTAGTCCTAATTTGACGTCTTACCTAATTGACCTCTAAAGTGACATCTTCCATCGCACAGGCTGGCCCGTGCTATATTCATTTATTTCCATCTTACCTAAAATTATGATGAATGGTCCGAGCTCCATTCAATTATTGAAAATGTGCAAAGAAACAGAAACAATGAAACTGGCAAAGTGCTCTGCATTCTTAGGAACAATTTAGGCTAATTAGCATCAACTTCTCCCCCATTCATCATAGCCCTTTAGAAATATAAACAAACTGTCAGCTCTAACCTAACAAACAGATCACTGAGCTACTTAACACAAATTATTCTTACATGAAAAGCTCCTTCTCAGGCAATATTCTCCTCTAGGGCATCTGGGAAGCTGAGCTATTAAAATTGAAGACATATGTTTCAGTCAAACTTAACTCCCAGATTGTAGTGATCGCTGTTGTGACAGTTTTCCGTCAGCATGCTGCTGCTGGCAATGTACTACATATTTAAACAAAGCAATGCAACAATAGACTTCAATGATGCATGTTCATTTAGTACAAGATCAATACCACTCAATTAGCATCCTGCACCTCGAAGTGGAACTATTAAAATTATTGCTTAGGTACAACTCAAATCTCAGATTACATTTGGGGTTACTTTTGGAATTACAAGTTCCGTATGTTCCTGCAAGCACGCAGAAGGCAGCAGCTATGCCAGTGTCAGCTATGACAATAGTTTAGTAATCGGAAACAAGCTGCAGAGGCAGTGCTCGGACGAGACCGTAGAGGGGAGCACTGCTGTCACTCCTGGCTTCTAGCTCAAACTTCTCCATAGGTGCCACAACTAAAAGGACAGCCCTAAGCTACAGGAAAACAGGGACGTTTGCAGAGCTGAATTCTTAGAATCATAGACTCATAGAATCATTAAGGTTGGAAGGTACCTTTAAAATCATCAAGTCCAACCGTCAACCCAAGACCACCATGCCTACTAAACCATGTCCTGAAGTGCCATGTCTATCTGTTTTCTGAACACCTCCAGTTTTTTCTGACCCCCGCCAGGGATGGTGACTCTACCACTCCCCTGGCCAGCCTGTTCCAGTGCTTGACCCCTCTTTCAGTAAAGAATTTTTTCCTAATATCTAATCTAAACCTCCCTTGTTGCAACTGAGGCCATTTCCTCTCATCCTTTTACTAGCTACTTGGCATAAGAGACCCACACCCATCTCGCTACAACCTCCTTTCAGGTAGTTGTAGAGAGCAATAAGGTCTCCCCTCAGCCTTCTCTTCCCCAGACTAAACAGCACCAGCTCCCTCAGCTGCTTCTTATAAGACTTGTGCTCTAGACCCTTCACCAGCTTCGTCACCCTTCTCTGGACACTGTCCAGCACCTCAATGCCCTTCTTGTAGTGAAGCCACACTCCAGGTGTGGCTTCCCCAGTGCCAAGTACAGGGGGACGATCATTTCCCTAGTCCTGCTGGCCACACACAATTTCTGATACAAGCCAAGATGCTTGTTAGCCTTCTTGGCCACCTGGGCACACTGCCAGCTGTCAACCAGAACCTCAGTGTTCTTCCTTAACACTGCAATCCCTGTGTCCCTTCAAAAGCCAAAGTGATGATGAAATACTTTCTTCCCTGTCTCCAAAATTCAGAAGGAACTGAATTTGTCCCCCACTCCAAACCTGACTAAGATTTTGTGCTAAAGTTAAGACATTTTTCATCACTTCAGTAATATAGTCCAGTATCTGGTGAAAGGAAGAAATAAACACTGGCCTGGAGCTTCCTGTTTCACAGGTAGTTGAGATTTTGTGCGTACATATGAATAAGCCTTTTCCTGTAAGAACTACAAAATTGGGGACTATCCTCTACTGTTTTTAGAAGCATGCACACTGGTAAATGGAGTTTGGAAACTCCAGAGATATCGGAAATAATCAGTGGTGATGGGCTAGTTCCTGAGTTGGGTTTTTCTTTTTGATCTGTAAGAAAATTCCTACTTACTGCTTTGGTTCCCTTTAAACAGCAAAATATGTAATTGGAACTTTGTGTATTAGAAGAGGAAGACTTTCCATTCATTTCTCCTTTGATTTTCTTTCATTTCTCTGCTTTGCTATTTCTTCCTGGCTGTAATTTTGTCTTGCCAGAATCACTTGCAGTACATGTCATAGTGTGCTTTTTTTATTTTCTTCTGAGGAAGATAATGAAACCAAGCAGTAGCAGGTTTGTGGCCAGTTCACATAAAAAGGTGTAGTCTGAATTTAATTTTGTTTCATCATTTGGTGAGAGGAGGATTTTCCTTGAACTTCCTGATTTGGTCCCTTACTGCTGGCTGCACACACAGTTGCTTTTTCCCCTTGGATACAGAACTTCCAAGGCCTGGAGGCATACAATACAGATGGGAACCAGAACAATTAGATATGAGATGCCCAAACAGCTCCACAGTGATGCATTACCTACCAGCAACAGAGATACACTTTCTGAATAAACACAGAGCAAGATACTTTTGCTTCTGAAGAAAAGGATCTTGCATTAAGACGAGAGCCACCTTGAGAAGTGTTTTATACATTAATGCTGACCAGAAAGCCTGATCCTAGAAGTGTTACGCAAACAGATTAGTAAGATTTGAAAGTGAGCACCTGGACTTGTCTGAAATAATATCACAGCTATGGGCTTGACTGATCCAAAGAATTGGTGATGTAGTTCATGTTTATCAAGAGAGAATGAAGATGAGTTTTACAGTGAAAGGACTAAATCTGTTTCAGACATCACAAACATAAATTAATACTTCACAGTAACAAATAAAGATTTTAAGTTAGACAGAAACACCTGAGGTCTGAAGTAGAGATACACATCACAGCATAGAAACAACACTTAAACTCATGTTTGTAGGTAAGACTGCTCAAAAGATAGATGCAGATATAAGAAACAGGATAAAAAAAGTCTCATGAGAATTGCAGAGGGCTGAAGTGAAAGAACTTAAAAATATCTGCTGTTGTTCACACTAGAAGACAAAAAACATCTAGGAGAAAACTCTGAAGGGTGACCCCACAGAAACCAAGGGGAAAGATGCATTCGAGACAAGGATAAGATCTGACAAGTCAAGAAGGAAGGAGCACTGCTTCAGCAACTTCACTAGGAGCAAGATATTAAAAACATTTGGGCTAGAGAAATGAGAAGTGTTTTAACAAGACAGAGGTTGGCTTAAGGTGAAATTCTAAACTGTTCTTCAGCTACTCAACAACAGAAGTACCTAAATTTCCTCAAATATATCAACCTAAACAAAGAGTATATTCACAAAAATTGACCTGTCAGTTACAACACTGAAAAGTGAAATGGAAACCATAGGATCGTATGAAGCTCCTTACCTTTCTGGTTGTTTCCAATGTCCACTTCAAGAAAATGTGAATAACTGCTCTAGAAACAGGCACGAAATTAGATTCAAAGGGACAGAGCAGCACTGACCAATTATTGGGTTTTAGAGCAGAGTCTGGAGGTATACCACAGATACAGCACAGAGAATGTCACTTAGAGACAGTCTTCCCCATGTTATGACAAAGGATTTTCTAAGGTGGGAGCTGTTTTATACAGGACAGTCTCAAGGGGGGGGATCATCAACCAGCAGTTTTTGCTGCATTACTGAAAAGAACAGACAGGATATGGGCATGCTACCTAAATACCAAATTGCATACTCCAGTTCATCTTTGTTTGGTTCAGTAATTAGAAAGACATTTTCCATATTTACATATAAAGAACATCTAATATACATGAAAACAGATTTCATCTTCAGTTTCAATTGTTCTCAGATACAAAACTATATCCTTATTTTTAAGAAGCTATATGCATGTGAATGTGACTGCCTTAGAGCCAAATAAAATAAATATTAAATCACATATCTGGATATTACTTCTAAACTGGCATCAGACATTCACTGAGCTATGCTGAAGCCCAGAGAAACTTGCATACTGTATTTTTACCATTATGTTACACAGATCAAATGTGTAACATTCAAGGATGAGTTTATCGTTTACACCGAGTTACTCTCAAATGGCTGTTATTTAATTTTTAGTTTACAGTTTCAAGTGTTTTCTGTTGGTTCAGAGATCTTTTGCTTCCTGGTTGCAGTGCCTTTTTAAGACACAGCATCAAGTAATAGAAGCAGACAGGAAATAAGCGTTGTTGCTCTCCAGAGGATGATTAAGCAAGTCTGCACAAGTTCCCTGAAGTTCCCACAAACAGGCTCTTATGTAACAACATATGTTTTCAAAGATATTTTCTCTGAGCAATGAAGAGTCTTCATGGGAAAAACTAGCTTTATAATAAACACTGTAGAACGTAAAATAACTATGGAGTGTGCTATAAATTAAGTAAAATATTAGACAAAATACTATAGCAACTGGATTCTCATTTACATTCCTCAGAATTAATCTTGGTCAATAAAATACCCAGGTCCTGCAGTCTCTTGCTTATGCAAACAAAGCATATTACATGTTCCTTAGATCATCATCAGTAATACTCAGGGACCAGTCCAGATATTGGTTTTAACGTAAGCAGTCCGATGACTTCTGTAGACTGCTTCTGTGAATAAAGCAGGATCCATCCTTTTCTTCTCATTTATGACCAGAGCAGTATTTCTTTTAACTTGAGAAAACTTTTTTTACAAGAAGTCCCCTAACATTTCCTTTGCATTAGATCTTCCCTGTTTGTACCATCATTAGATTATTCAGTGCAGTTATGGATAGGTTGAAGACATTCAGTACCGCATAGTCTTTGTTTGAAAAATACACATATTATAAACCACTAAGATTTTCTCTATTTCTCCAACTTCAAAGAAAGTTCTGAATCAGTTTATTACAAGAATTTTAAACCTATAGAAGTGGTTATTTAGATTCATGTGAGAAAAATATTTCATTAGCCAGCATTAGACACAAGGACAGACTACAATATACTTTAACTTTTTTGATGTTAATGTTCCAAAATTTTAATTTATTGATAGAAACATTAATGAGTTACACAGCACAATACATTAATTTTTTCAAGTTGCTTTCATTTCTGTTATGATTTCACTGCCCATTTACAAAGATTTGATATTGCAAAGGTAGAAAAGCCAGGTCAACCAAAAACGCCAAAGTTAACTATGCTCTAACAAACCACAACTTCAAACTGTGTTCCAGCAGAACATTTTGTACACTCTGAAAGACTGCTAGCAGTAAGTCTGATTTTATGAACTATCCTGTACATTTTATTTTCACATTACATACACAGAATGCTAAGCTTTTGTCCATTAAAAACATTGCCCAGATGTATAAAATCACACACAGCTTATCTACAACTTATTATTTCACATGAAAAGAATATCTATTCCCAAAAGGACTGGATGCCCTTAGGTTTTTCAACTTGTCTCTGACATTGCTGCCATATACTGATTTTTAAAGCCTTTTTTTAAACTGTTGTTCCCAAGACATGAAAGAGGCATATAACAGAGGTTTCCTAGACAGAGCAGTTTTCAGCCTTGCAAAAGCTACATTGTCCCCACTGAATTCACTTTACCTTGTCTTTTTTGCAAGAGCTCCGAAGCGAGAAAACATACTACAGTTAAGATGTAACAACAATTTGGTGTCTTCTCATGCCCATATACTATGCCTTTTCAATATTCAAATACCTGGCAATAAATATGCTTTTAGCGATATACTGTTCTTGCTTAGCTGGTACTTTGTTGCATTGGTGCATGCCTGCATGGTTAAGAGTGGGAATTCACTTTGCGGGGTTGCTTAGTCATAGAAACTGAACTAAATGTTACTTAACAGGCCATTCTCCTGATCAAACAGGACCATCCTTTCTTCTAATGTTTTCTAAGGACCTGTTAAAGGACCAAGGTGATAAGACTTTCTCCGCTTCCTTCTTTCACAACTTGTAGATCTCACTGCTTGAAAGTGATAACGATAGTCATTCTTTCAAGAATGGTGTTTCATTTGCAACTCATTTTCCTACATATGTTATTTTTACCCCACAACCAATTACAATTCAGTACTAAACAATGACCAAAACAGGCATGATTAGAATTATCACAGCAACAGATATTAAAAGATATAATAACGTATCTATTTCACTCTACTTCAAAAATTTGAGCAAAGTAAAAAATACTAAACCTTTCTCTCAAACAGCAAGAGCTGAAGCCAACTATTTTTATACCATACTGGTTTAGATATGATTTTGATCTCAGTTCTTACTCTTAAGTGACTTCAAGGAAGTTACATAGGGAAAGTCTTAAGTGCAAAACAGAGTAAACAAGCTGCAATTACATTGAGCAGACCTATTCATGATCATAAGAGGAAAAAAGAAGAGTCCGTGAAGGCAAGCATTGCATCTCCAAAACATGTATAAAAAGTAATTGGATTGTAACAGCTTAAAGAAAGAAAAAGGAAAAAGGAAAAAGAAAAGCAGTCTTAGGAACAGCCCTACTGAGGAAAACTGAGAAGATAACTGCTACAAAGTTAAAAACAACACTTCAAAGATACCTAAGTGTTGAAAGTCAAACAAATGCCAACCTATGAGACTAGAAGTCTAAAGGTCTGGTAAGAGAGACTGCTTGCTTCATTCAGTTGTGTATAAGCTTGCTGCACTCCCTTTCTCAAGTAGGGTAATCAAAGGGATCATAAAATAGGTAATTCAAGTTATTTTCCCATCATCTCTTAGGTCTGGTTTAGTACAGCCCTTAATATATTATTCATAAATATTATGAACAAAAATTAAGGGAAAAACTTTTTTTTTTTTTCCTGTTCCTATTAAGCCTAATGAGGCAATCCAGAGCTGAAAATTTGTCTTCCAGGTCACATAACCCTCTGAAGACAACAGATGGAAACACTGTAGTTAACAGAAGCATCAGAAAAAATCCAAAAACCTGCCAAAGCATTCCTTCCCTTCAGTCAGGAACTGCAGAGCAGCCAAAACCAGGGGTCAGGAACAGAGAACTGACAACTTGTCAAATGCTTTCCAGGCTATGAGAGAGTCATAATTCTCAGGGCAGTTGAGCTCCCTAGTTGGGCCTACATAACTTGAAAAAGCATTTTTTTTTTTTTTTAAAAAAAAAAAAAAAAAAAAAAGGCTGTGGGTAGGGAGGCAGGCCCTAGGCTTGCTTCTGGACCAAAAAAAAAAAAAAAAATCACTTATTTGCAACAACAAAACCTGTTGCTCAATGGGAGCAGGGAAGATGGGCCAAAGGCTGCCTACAATTCCACCCTAGCTGACAGATGTTCTTTGAACAAAGGAGACTCCTGCTCATGCATTCGAGGGCTGTCTAACATGGAAGCCAAGGGGAGTCTTCCTACCAAGTTCAAAGTGCTGCATCAGACCAGGCTGTCAGATGACTCAGTGACTTATTCCTAAAATTTCAGTCCCTATATTAGCACAAATGGACTTTCCCAGTTTCGTGCATCCATAGTAAGAATCAGGTTTGGGGCCTAAGTAAGTGTACAGGTTTTGCTTTTAAGCCTGTAAACTGGCTATTAACAGATCTTTGCATGCATGTGAGTGTTCATTTAACAGGTAACTGGAAGTTTAGGTAGTGAATGCTGTTTAAAAATTGGTTAATTGAATAACATTGGTTAAAAACCATGTAGTTAACTAGGAACTTTAGGTGCTTTTGGCACTAAGTATCAGCCAAAGGAAGATACAGAAATTTGTATTTCAGTACAGTTGACCGATTCATGAAGCAGTAGAGGGATTCTAGTCCAATGTATATTCTTTTGTCTCGGACATCTTTCATTTAAATAGTGCCACACAAGCAGACTAAGCTGCAAAATGAGCCACTAAACACCCATGATATCCCCTATTTCCATATGGTCCAATTAAGAACACAGTTCCCAAAGTCACTGGAATGCAAAATTACAGACCACTGGCAGGAAAAAAAGCCTTGAAAGAAGGGACAACTGGAGGTCCTCCAGTAAGCTACCTTCACTACTTAAGGACTAGAGCAGATTAAGCAGAGGACACCACTCAAATGGAAACAATCATTATCAGCCCGTAGTAGTATTTCAAACACACTCAAGTGTCCAAGGCCAGCTAGGTCTTCAGTTCTGTTCATCTGTGCAGTGTGTACACCCCACCAGCCATGACTTCACATATTTTCTTCTGGAATTGTCACCTTGGCTGACTTAGTGGGCACCAATCCAATTCACAGTGTCATTTTGAAAATGCCTACCAGAAAGATGCAATACAGTTTACCTTACGTTGCTTTACTGCCTATTTTAGTGACTATAATAAGCAGCTTGTTTCACAACACACAACTGAACAGGAGAAAATGCCACTGAAATGGATGCTGTACTTGACTCATTTTGAGGCTACTGTTTTGTTTGAGCTTTTCTGACTATTATCAGAGGAATGGGCATTTATCCTGATCTCAGTGTCCACTCACTCACCACACACTTACAACACTTTCAGGTCTGAAACTGCTGCTTTGAGGGTAAACTCATAAAGAACATGCTAAGAAATGCTGCATGCTGTTGCACCTACATTAAACACTCTGCCTCATTTGTGCAACACACACTGGGATAGGTAAGACTTCCAAATGCTTGATTCACAGACAATGTAAATACCACTGAGGTTCCTCAAAAGAGCCAAAAACCAGAGGACTCAGCTGAAGAGTAGCACTGGGACATGCTAAGGAAAGGGAGACTCACCCCCTTCATTGTCAGCTACCCAAGTTCTCAGCAGGTGTAAGGCATCTCTTTCTACCTGGTGTTTTCAACATGCAGCCTCATCCTGGCATTAGATGTATTAACATTTGTCCCTCTTTCTAAAGAGCAATGATGGTGTGATTTTACCTGCAAGCTGACAGGTAAACAAGTCAACAGGTAACAGTTATAATATCAAGGCAAAGGAAACTGATTCCTTGCCTGCCTCTAGCAAAAGGGATTTAAACCTGCCCTCATCTCCAGGAGACTGCCCAAAATGCTAAACTACAATAAAACTGTATGAGGAAAGTTTCACTCTTTTCTGTTCAAACCAGTCCATTTTGCATAAAGATCTGCTTGATCAAAGGCTATACACTATGGCCTAGTGAAAGACGCACTCATGTAGGAGGCAGGAAATCCAGATTATAGTCTCAGCTCTGAGGAAGCATTTAACACAAATTGAAACCTCCTTCCTTGCTAGTAGGCTCCACAGTGATGCTGAGTCTAACAAGCACACCACCTTTCTCGGCCCTTAAGTCTTACATGCAAAGGTGTTCAATACAGAGGGCTGAGAACATGAGCTGTTCCCCACAAACAGTGGGCACCGCACAACCCCAACACAGCGAATAATGCACGCTTGAGCCTTCACAGGCAGAGAAGGAGCTGAACCCAAGTCTCTTGCATCACAGGTTAGTGATCTAACACTGGAGAGCTAGAGAAAGCAGATACAAGACAAAACTGTGGGGAACTTTCATCCCACAATGGTTTATACAAAGCTTGATCTTACGAAGCTTCTCTAAATGTGTTTCCTGAATGGAACTCTGCAGAGAAGATGAAGCCTATTTATACTGTTAATCCTAATACAGCTTGGACATGAGTAAACCTACAAACTGAACATTTATGCCTAGAAAATCTAATTATTGAAAACTGAGCTCTCATTCAAATGAAAACTGAAATAACTTTCCAGAATCCAAAAATCAGGCACCTAGTCTACAAAAATGACTTAAATTTAAATCCTGAAGGTCTGTAAACCCTTAGTCTGTTTCAAGAATATTTACATCAGGCATTTCAGCCAAGCAGTTCTGTTTTGTTTTTAAATGTATGTACATTTGCCATATCCAGGTAGGTAAGTGTTAAAAGCAATACGAGAACAATAGGAGGTTAAACTATGCAATGCAGTAAGAATGTTTAGCATGCCCTGACACTCCAATTTCCCCCCTCCCCCTTCAGGCATCTAATTGTTTGCTTTTCCTCCTACATACAATAATGAAGTGAACTACAATCAAAGTGTGATGACAAATGGTCCCAGGGTTTGCATTCTTCAGAATATATTGGCATTTGTAAACCAAAAAAGAAAGATAGATGTAATCAACCACCCTCATACAACAGAACGATCTGGAAGAATATGTTGGCAAAATCTTCAAACCACATTAAGCACTAATTTGAAAGTATGTTTGAAAGGAAGAAAGCAATGCATCTAATACCAGTTTATTTGTGTAACAACAACTAGAAACTGAACTTGCTAGACATATTTTGAAAGATGGAAACAATTAAAATACATTAGAGATCTAAACAGGCACTGTATTTTAAAAGTACTTTAAACAATCAAGGTTACGCATATCCACATTTTGTTGACTAATCCTCACCTTCCCTTGATCCAGTTACTTATATTACATGAAAACATCACATCTGTGCTTACAGACATCTACAAGAGGTAACTCTTCACTAATACATTTGCCTATAGAAAGAGTGATATATTCTCATGAGAAAAAACACATCAGCTGCCGGATGGCAGTTGTTCTGCCTCTAACATGAAAAACTTTGATCCTTCTATCCAAAAAACTACTGTGCCAAACACAATGTCCAGGCTGCACCATGTCACCAACATAACCACTAAATAGCTCATTTCACTAGTAAATCAAAATGGACAAAGTACACTGAGAGGACATGTTACTCAAGTCTTCCTCTTCATTAGCAATATCTTGACCAGAAGGATCAAGGACTCAGTATGTGAGCAGGCTTAGCAAGTAGATGAATAATGAAATATTATTTAAAATAATGTAGCTTTAAATTAGGGATTAACATAACCTGCACTATTTGCAGTCATGTTTGAAATGCAGTATTTCAGATTTCTGTACAATGACAACCCCTTCTTCAGAACAAGATCAAGTCATTCCAAAGCACAAGCATGAACTGATAGAGTATAGACACCTTTAGATACTCACTTTTGACCTGCTGCAGTCTTACCAGGCCAGGCACATACAAGCTTCAGAAAACACTGGTACATGTCTTCATAACATGATACTTCCTCTCCTTTTTTGCATGTTTTGATGAGCAGCAAAATTGTTAGCATTTATAAGCATCATGATTAGCATAACATTAGCACACAGTGAAACCAACAGTTGATGCCCACAAGCTACTGTTTTTAATCTTCTGAAAAGACATCACTACAGTGGTTATGGTTGCTTTTAATCTTGAAGATTTTACAGACAGCAAAAACTTAGCTACAGAAAAGGATGATACAGTGCTGGAGATTTCTTGATTGATTTTTGATCTGTTTTATATGAGGCATGGTTCCAAACATTACCTTTGGTGCGAAATTACTTTCAGTTACATAAGCTCTAAGTGTTTTAAGAGGCCCTGTTAATTATTACTTAAAAAAACACACACAAGGGTATAATTAGTGTATATCAATCACTACTTTAGAGATCCAAAAAAAAAATGTATCAGAAATTTTAAATACAGTGCACACTTTCCTAGTACTAGAGTACTTGAATTTTAGGAACAAAATGGTGGTAGCTACCCCATGAAACAGCTTCATTATTCATTAGAAAAGGTTAAATGGTAAAACACTGAAGACAAAGAATAATAATCTACTTGATAACTGAAATCACCATTGATACAGTGAGTAGACAGATTTCAAACACACACAAGCAGTGTCATCACACTGTATTCCATAATATTTATATTTTACTAGTGATACACCTTGCTCCACATGGTCTGGAGCCAGTTTTCAGGAAATTCCTGCTTCAGAGGAAGAGAAAGTAAAGTAGTGAAATATGACTTCAATAGGCAACAGAGAATCAGGACTAGAAAATATGAATGTCATCTTTGAAATACCTATTTAAGGAACAAACTTCAGACAGATCTGCAGTTGTAAATACAATCACAGCCATTAGAGAAACAAGTAGACAGTATACACAATACAAATGTATCATACTTGGTCCCTGTTCCAACCTTGTTTCACATATTTTTATGATGGCTATTCAAACGCCTTAAGGATCAAAGCCTTCACTTGTAAGATTAAAATAAGTAAGTTCTGGCAGTAATACAAGCTCTACTACATATTTATTAAGTGTTATGCTCTTAGCTACCACTGTTGATGTGAAGTTCAAGAGGAAAGAACTAAAAAAGCATACACCACTAATATACAGTATATTATTCTTTCATACTATATATGCCTTCATATTTCCCAAAATATAAATATCTACTCCTGATCTAATAGTTGTTCAAAGTTACACAGTTGCTAAAGAATTCTTCTAATAGCTGTGAGAGCCACTAGGACATTGCTTATTAACAGATGCGCATTCTTGTTGAGAGAAGAATAAAAGCAATCAGTGAAACCATCCAAATTCGAGATGGAAGGAAAAAACTTGAGGAAAACTAAAGGGTTAAAGTAAAAGCATCTCAGAATAACAAAGATCTCATCTGAAAGGCTGTCAGTAAAAGATTCAAGAAATATTTTCTTATATAGTTAACATCATGACACAAAAACAAGAGAGCCAAGGCACCAGTAGTCAGTGGAGCTTCAATCTTCAAACTGCAGCGTGCAGAGGAGACGCTGGGCCAAGGTGACAGTATTGGAGTAGGCACTGCATCCACAGGTGCAGGACCACCAAGGTCAGCATCTGGCTGCTTTCCAAACACCAGGCCAAAGTCCCAGGTGCTTGGAGGGGCTGCTCTGGCTCCACCAACAACACATTTACACTATAGGTCTTCCAAAGACAGAATCGGGGTTTTATTGAAGCCAGGAAATTTGTGCCCAGACACTTATAACATTAGTGACAACATTTGAAAGTAATATTATAGTTTCTATAGGTGTATATAAAATTTTCATAATTACTATGAAAGCTTGTAACTTCCAGACTGAATGGCTAAAGCCAATTTTCTTCCACTTTAATCTAGAAGACAGGCAATTTTGTAAGTGAAAAAGTTATTAGTTGAAATATTTTTCAATCATGTGTTATATAATAGAATTTTTCAACTAGTACCATACTTTCCTGCAACACATACAGACTGATCTTTAACTACTTCCAGTAGCTTCTTAACTTCAGTATTTCTGCCATAAGACATCTTCCTATAGAAAAGATTGCACATAGCAAACCCCCTGCATAGTTAGACTTCTGTTTGCACACATGAACTCAGCAACAACACAGCAGCCTGAGGGTCCTAGAAAGCAATTTGCTTTTGTCTCCAGACAAGACAGCGGAGAAGCACAACACTGCCATCTCCACCTTAAAGTGCTGCAGTACAAGTATAGCACACAAAGATTACAAAATACGGCATACATAAAGGCTTCTAAAACTTTTCCAAGCAAATTAAGAGAAATACTGTCAGGCAGAAAAATTAGGTTTAACCAACCAGCATAGTGTACCAGAAAAACATCAAAATCAACTCCCTCAGAGCATAGAAGGGATAGAGCAAGTGAGCTGAAAAATACAAATACTCCTCATTTCTTCCAGCCTCAGCCCCTGCCTTCAAGTGACCAGCATCAGAAAGGCAGAAGACATACTTGAAAGTGTTACTATGCCTGGGTTTATCTGTCAGTGTTCCAAATTAATACAAATTGTGATGGTTTTCTAGAGATGGGTTTATGCGCTGGGAAGCGGACAACCAGTAACTCAACTGCCACAGCTAGCTTGCTGGTTTTTCCACACATACAGTCAAGTGGATTATACACTAACAAGAGTGCAATACAAAGTCTGAAATACATTCCCCAGACCTTAAACTCAATTTAGTATTAGCATATGTTCATCAGTGTACCAGCAGTACAAAGAGTTTACTAAGCTCACTCTTAAAAAGCAGAGTGGAACCTTCCTTCCCTCTTAATCCCCACACAAAGCTGAGCAAAATCCTTTTTCCTGGTGTGGATTATTTGAATGTGTATTTTCCTTTAACAGTATTTGTTAAAGCTACAGGTTACCTGAGAAGCAGGTCCTACAAGGGAAAATATGGAAGGCAACAAACAGGTTCATTAGCTACCACAATAGAGCAAGCAAATTAAATTGCTGAGGTCTGTTAAGCCTTAGGTGACACATTCAGAAGCAGAAGTGTTCTTGGCACTCACTGCAACCTGATAAAACAGGCAAGCAATCCAACAAGCCAGCTGCTGCCAGAACCATTACCTACTTTTGCTCCACTGACTGGGAATTCCAGCCAGCTCCCCCAGTTCAGGCAAATACACTGACAGAAAACTAACCCTACCAAAAGCAATTAGGTTTCTGCTCCTTAGATCAGTTCCCTAAAAGATGAGCATCATTTCAAAGAGTTCACTAACACAGTAAGAACAGGCATAGGTAAATAGCACCACCTCTCCTCTTCATAGGTCAGTGAGGAACATTGCAACAGAAAACTATCATCAAATGTACCCAGAATTTATGCAGATTTTAACCTAGAGACAGACACAAAAGCCACTGAGATGAAAGCAAGTAAAATGAGAAAAGCATTCTAGTAGGTAGCCTTTGGCTAAAGAATGAAACAGGGCTCACACAAGCAACTTTAACCCTACCAATAACGCAAGCTAACAGTAAAAGCAAATAACAAATGGAAAAATGTGAAGTATCAGACTGACAAGGGCCCTTTCTGGTGTTTTAGTTTTGCAAAGTGTTGGTATACAGTAAGATAGCACAGACAACTAACCCAAATAAGGCACAGTTTGGACAGGAAGCTTCCAGAAACAAGAAAGTTCATAATACAAAACGTTCATGCTTCGTAAACAGGGAACTTCAGGAGACAGCCTATAAAGCTTGGGAGTTCATTGGTTTAGGCATCAGAACGAACAGGGGGAACTGTGTGGATATATTTACTGGTGACAACAGGTAGGAAAAAAACTCAGGGCCTTTATTTACCTAGTTCATAGACATGAAAAAAAAAAAGGAATATTTGAACTGCTTACAAGAGGAGACTTTGGAGGAGATCACTGATGGCAAATACTTTCTCCATCACCAGGTTTGATACCAGCAGTGTCCCGGAAGACAAAGCATGCAATTGTATACAGTCAGTGCATCCTGCCATTTAAGGACTTGCTTGGCACAGAACGTGTTTTAGAAAAACACCTCAATCACCTTATGTTCCTTGTACAAAGCACAACCATCAGTTTTAGAAAAAGCTAGAGCTGCTGTGCATAAGCAAAGCAAGCCTACTGGAATTTCCATTGAATGGAAACAGACTGGAAGAGATGTTAGCACCATCAGACCACTGCCAACCTACATCCTTCAACAGATGAGGGAGAAACAAACATGTGCTGGGCACTGAACAATGGAAGGAAACTTGTGCTCAATCCAGCCCCAGAAGATGGATTCCAGCCTCCAACTCAAAGCCAACTGAAGATAACCATTACGTATGGGATGCAAATCTCAATAGAAAATATAAGAAATTGAACAAGTCCCAGCTATGACGCAAAGAATAACCAAGATATCCTTAGAAGCTTCTAAGGCAAATACTGACAGTCCTCTTATATCACAGTTTCAAAGCCTAAACTAGGAAGTCAAGACAAAACAGCAATGCTGTAAGATAAATGTAAATAGGCTCAGAGAAAAGACTGGTTAGGTTTTAGCTCACTTAGTACAATAAATTCAGGCAAAGTTTTTTTTAATGTCTGGAGTTTGGGGAGAAAAACCCCATTCCTCACTCAGCAAGACTATCATTGACAGACTGATTACAAATAAGAAACTACTTCGAGATAATTATGCACCCCAGATCCTTTGGTAACAGGCCTATGCGGCCAGGTCCAAAATACAACAGTGTCAAAGTGACTTTACACACAACTTGGGGTAAGGGAAGTCAAATACTAAGATTAATTTTGTTTAAATTTGAGAATAGAAGTTCTAGAACAGAATCTGAAATAACATACATTAAGAACATTGCAGCCACAAAAGGCTTCATGGAAAAGGATGCCAGTGGTACACTAGAATAGCACTCCTTCCCTACAAAGGTTTACATTTGTTGGATGGAAAAAAGTTTTATACAAGACTCCAGGGTTATCAGTTTTCCAAGAGAGATTTATGGTGCTCTTCTGTGCACCATACAGCTATTATCACTAAACACAATACATTTGATCCAGGAGTACCAGACAACAGGTTGCACATTTTAGAAGTACAAATTCAGAGCTGGCTAGATTTTTCAGCTATAAGCTCTAAAGCCTGTTACAGAAATCTTTTTTTTCCCCCATCACAGATATAAACCAAGAACATAAACTATAACAGAAATAATTAACTAGCAGTCACAAAAGCCATTTCCTACAGGATTTTTAAATGATAACAAACTTTCCAACTTTTTAGGCTAATTTCCAAACACAGGTGGGGATATCAATTCAAGACTTGTGCAGGATTTCACAGAGACATAACTTAATAGATTGTCTCAGATTTACAAGTAACTTTAAAAATAGCATTTCTGATAAGAGTCAGAATCAGGAACTTAAGTGACATGGGATCTTTGGTGGTCATCTGGTCCAACCCCTTCTCAAAGATGGAGCAACTGTGAAATTCAGACTAGTCAAGGCTCTGTCCAGTCCATTAATTATTTTCTGCATTTTTTAACATTGTATAGAAGACTGAAGCTTTCAATTTGCATATAAATTATATATCATTCATCCTTAATTGCTGTAATTAGCCTCCATTCTGCAATAGTTACCACAAAAATAATTTTGTGGTAAAGTTGAGATTTTGGAATTTAATATTTACCAAGGTTATTTAAAAATATTCAATTAGCAAAGTAAAATTTTGAACTACCTTGGTATAAAATGAATATTCTTCCAGTTGAACCCTTTTTCCTATAAGGGGCATATGACAGCGATCTCTCAAAGTTTTTGTTTAAAATTAAGACAAAAATTTCTTCCAGTATCATTATAGCTTTTTTCTTCAATATGGTTTTTAATCAACTGATGTATTTTAGTCAAGCAAGCTTCCAAATCCAGTGGAATAGGAAACCTTTACCAGTGTATCCTACCAGACAGGAACTTAATTTACTAGTGCTCATTTTATTCCTGAGGACTTGAGTCAGTTGTAATTAAAAAAAAATAAGGCCTGTTTCATTCAAATACTTGACATATGCTTTTAGGCATCCAGCTTTAGACACTCAAAATAGAAAAAATAATTTTGAAATTATCTGCCTACATACTTCAGGGACATCAGCCTAGGCACTGGAATGCTTGGAAAGCTGCTACCTGACTGCAACTGGACACTGGCCCACAGCCAGTGAAATAATTCAACAACAGGTCAGTTCTTGTATACACACAGGCAAGAGCCACCTAGAGCTATTAGCAAGTATGTTGACATGCTGGACACCACAGTATACCTGATACAGATGTAGTACAGTTCAGAAGAGATTCAGGGAAAGA
>KL258206.1:0-15445 GCA_000699545.1 Podiceps cristatus | reverse complement strand
AGAGTAAATTCCATTGATTTCACTGGAATTGACACACTGATTAGTCTCATGGTTTAGGCACCTCCAATTCCCCTCAAACTGAGGAATGACAGTTGCCCTGAAAGTATACATGAAAAGTTAATGTATTAGGGCCCAGAAAGCAAAACAGTTATGCCTAAGGTTGCCCTCAGCTAAAAATAAATCCATTATTTTACTTTTCGGACAACTTGACTAATCATCAGGGCCACTACTTATACAGTTACTTTCTCCCATGCTTGATCTGTACCACTGTGCAAAAAATGACTGCAAGATTCAAGGACCTAGGAAGAGTGCAAGGATGAACCCAGTTCTGCAGCCTGGTAAAAAAAAAACAAAAACAAAAAAACACACCAAACAAACCAAAACCACACCTCTTGGAAAAGATGATTTCCTTGGTTCCTTTGTTTCCTGGGCTACAAGCTAAGCCAAGAAGGGTCTCAATTCCTTCACTGGTCTCATGAATCTCCTGGGTCTGTTCTCAATTGCTCAATAAGCCAGAGGCACCCAGCTTTTGCTTATGCAGAATGCAGGCAGTCTAAGTCTTGCCCATAGCCAAAACTATTTAAACTACAAACTTGAATACTGAAAGGTTTACAAAACAATTAGCAAACATATTTTATATGTTCAAGTTTTACAAACAGTTCAACCATCATACAGAATGTAATACAGTGATTTATTCCTCTGAATTTAATTTCCTAACCATAGAGTTTGTAGTCAAAATAAAGTCAAAGCAAACTATCCTTAATCCTAGTTGCACTAGATAAAGTCCAGCCCTATTGATGTCCCCCTGAAAAAGGGATTTATAGAACACCAACTCAGTTTTTCAGGTCTTCACAGGTTTTGCAATTAGGGTTCTAGGTGCAATTACAAAGATTAATTAAAATGCAGAAAACAAAGATTAAGACTGAACATAAAAAGACCACTAAGACTGAGCTGGTAACAACTGTGATACCATCTCTGCAGTGGTTTTCCCCTGAAGGATTCTACCCCCACTCAGTGCACAGAATGCATACAGCTCTGAGTAACAGAGTAGCATTTAGTCTTTAGGGTCTACTTAAAAATAGTTGGAAGATGCACCAATAAGGAAGCAAAGGACTATAGGTAAGGAGAAAATTTTAAAAAAATAAAATCACAATTAAGGTAGTTAAAATGACTGCCTTAAAAAGGAAATTCATGCATAATCAAGAAAAATAGTCAAATGTTATATATGTAATGATAACATTATATAAGATAATAAGTATTTAAATAGAAAGTCATTATTCTTCCCATTCACTGAAGAAAGTATACATTGATATGGAGAAAAAGGAAAAGGCATATAATGAAAGGCAAGATCATACTACACAAAGATAAGAGTTGTCACCCAAGTTACTTCAGTGCAATTCCAAGCATTTGCTCTGGGGCTACAAGACTAAGCAAGTGACCAGCCCAATTAAAAGTGGTGTGTCAGCTGATCAACATTCTTGCAACGCTTCAAGAACATATCAACGTAGAAAGTTTTGTAGACAGTATCTAACCACAACATTGTAAAACTGCTTTATCAGCAACATTTTTAGAACTTCATTCTGCAGAGCCCCTTATCTTCATGCCAACAATTTTGACAGATGACATTTTTAGTGGATGTTTAAGGGCTATCTGCTACAATTTTTGACCACTTATTTTCTGAAGACTTCTGGGAAATGACTTGTGTTTGTATAAACTTAGTTTTTACATTTTCCCCTATTCATTCTCAAAAGCTACTTTTGCTTAGAGTTTGTACAATACTTCTGTTTATTACTTAGCTACCAGAAATATTTGTATTACAGGTAAGTACAATGTTACAGAAAACATTATATCAAATGTTAAAGTTCAATACAGGGTAGACTATACATTTTACAGATTTTCAAGATCTATAAACAGATAGAATTCCTACACATACAAATATAGAAAAGGAGTCCCGTTTATGTACCACTTCAACAAGTTACATTTTCTTTTATTTGTGCAAATTACCAGATGTCATCCTATTTTTATGCAAAGCTATTAATTTTCATTAATTTCTAGAATAATCTTTTCCATTTATTTTCCAGAGTTATAACCCAAATCCCAAATCTTGATTCAGGAACAAAAACTTAAAGTTTCTGCTTACAGTAAATGGCATCACATAAGTACCACATGTTCATTCACTAGGTTTTGATTAGATCCATGCTGTGCAAAACAGTTATTGCCCATGCCTAATATGCATTTGTCTGTCAACATCCACCTAATAGCAACGAGCCCTAGAAGAACGAGAGACTGAAAGCTCCTTTTTCAGGAACAGGATGAAATCTCCTCCTTTCACTCCCTTTGTGAAGCAGAGATAAGATTTTATGCCAGTGTTGACCCCATATCCACTTTTACAGCTTTTTTCCAGGGGAGTGCTACTCCAATTCTAACCCAGCAGACCTCAATGAGATTACTGAAAAATGCTGCATCTGCTGTCTAAACTTAACAAGGTCTGCACAGCACAAAACATTTCCAGCTCTGCTGGGTACATCAGCCTTCCTAATCTCAAGTGACAGGAAAAAACCACTGTCCCACAGATATGTTCACATGAGATCTGGGCAAAGGGTATTTTGCAGTCCAAGTACCAAGCATGTGACTAATGTTTTAGTACAACCTTTGCATCATCCTATAAAAGTATTCTGCCAGTAAAGTAGTAATTGGGAAAAAATATATTTAGCAGCGACAAGAATAGTTATGTCTATTAGTATAGTACTTCAGTTACAATTACAAATGGCAGAATTCCAGCAACTCAGTAACTTGTCTAACTAAACACACTAAAAGCCAGTATTACCTATATAAACTTCAACAGACTGAAGGGACATATTTTTTATCTGTCAGTCAATACATTTTCAACAAGTCAGTTTTGATAATTATGACTTGAAATACTGAAGACTTTTCTCAAAATGTTGTTCACTGTCACATATGAAGCCATCATAGTCATCCACACTATGATGTTAACTGCAGCCTGAGGGAAACTATTACTTGTTCAGAAACAGAAAGCAGTAAAAATACTAGCTAGTGATGTCCTATTATCCAGTCTTCAACTAATACTACATTTTAAGTTCTACCACAGACTTAAGCAAGTTTTGGGGGAAAATATAAATGACATGGTAAATTTGCTTTTGAATTCAAGGAACTTTTAAAGTCTGTTTCTCATTTAGCTGTCCAACAAGAAACAATACTTTCATTTGTAAACATATTGTTTCATAATCAGACATTTTGTGCTTTTGAGGATCCCCTAAATGAAATCTACTAAACTCTAATAACTTATTTTAAAAATAAAGCAGTACCTTTTCAACATAAATCTTTCAATACTTTCCGCACTTCTCCACAATCTAACATATAAGGAAAGATTTTAAGGAAAATTTAATCTAGTATCCAAATATAACTTTACTTTAAACATGAGGTCATCTAAACATCTGTCTCCAATATATCCCTAGGGATTTAAATCAAAAGTCTGCTAAACATGTACAATCATTTTGAAAATAAATAACAGAACAAATTTAGTCTTGATTATGATTATCATGCTTTTTAAAAGGAAACATTTATTCTAATAAGAAAAGTCTGAACTGATTTAAACTTTATGGACATTAACTTCGAAGAGTTTCATACTCTAAATAAGACATTTCTTTCCATTTAGTCTAGTCTGTAACAATATTAATAGTTTTAGATTTGCAGAAAGCCCATATGCTTTCTTCCCTTCTAGAAATGTCTAATCAATAAAGCTATATTTCTTACCATATTAAGAAGTAGAATTTTGCAGAAAGGAGAAAGGTTTGCTGACAAATCAGTTGGAGAGATTTGATTTGTTTCCTTTTTGTCATCTAGGATACCCATCATCATATTTCACACTAAGGAAAAATATTCCAGACAAAGCATATTACATCTTGATACTTATTTTCTTGTTAGAAAAACACAGGAGAGGCTGTTTTAAGCAAGGACTGTCTCATTACCCAGTCAGCATTACAGTTTTGCTATGTAAAATTTTTACTAACAGGTACAATGAATAAGTGGCAGCCATGTCTCCCCTGCTTAATTCAACAGCCCCAATCCCATTTAGGAGATGACAAAGAAGCTCCCATCCATACAACACACTATTTTCTTAAGAAAGTCCCACTGCTTTGGCTCTGCAACCACAGACTTGGAAACAAGTGAAAAGCAGGACTATAAGGACTCTCAAAGCACCCAGGTTCTTCCAGGAGTCTTTTCTTCTCAGAATACTGCTAATTTTTACATAAGCAGTCTTTTTCATGAGGAACTGTTCCAAGAGTAAACTAGTACAGCAATCTAGAGACAGAAGCTACCAAGGATATGATCACGCAAACACCTAAAAAGGGTGCTGGACACAAAGTTCAGAATGTGCAGCATGAACAAGGCAAACATTCTTGTTCATACTATTATGCAATTCTGACAAAACTAGGGTGTATATACTCTTAAAAGATCATGCTGACGCTTGTCAGGATCCATAATTAAAAAGTGTTTTGGAAAAAAATTCTTCTAACAATCTATAAGCAGCCTGATGCTTTGGTTTTTACTTGTTGCCATGAGGTTATGTTAAACACATATGTATACAATATCACGTGCAAGGCATCATTGCAAATCAGCCTGTAGAGAAAATATATATATATTTAACCAACGTAAAAAGGCTAGTGTACCATCACCAACCTCAAGTATTCACAGCTTCATGGCTTAGATCCCAAATTCACCTAAAAATCATGAGAACCATCTTGAAAGATCACTTCAGTTTTAGGTTCTTGAAGTCTCTACAATTCATCATTACAAGCTTTAATGCCACAACACTAAGGATAATTTTTTTTAAAATTAAAGTTTTAATGAAACTTTCAAGTTTTGAAACTAAATCACATAGCTCCGCAAGCTGGAAGATGCATCAAATATCACAAAACCCATAATAAAGAGTTAAATTTGGTTTCTGGGTCTATGATTATGGCAGTTAGAACCATCATTTGGGGTTTTTTGTTTGTTTGGGATTTTTTACCATGCCCTTCATGTTTTACCAAGTTCAGTACACTATCTGGAGTCAGCTGAAAAAAGTTGAGCAATATTTACTATATGTTCAAAATATATACTAATTTTGAAAATCAAGCCTCTAACTAGATATTAAGAAATAATCGAAAAATAAGTAAAACGTAACTCTGTTGCAAAAACATTCAGAATTAGCTCTAAGAGGAAATTAAATAGTACAAAGAATTTTCTCAAACTGAAAGTACTGATAAGACTTTCCTCTTGCTTTTGGGAGTGTTGCTGTTTGGGGACGGACACCAGCCACACATCAGCACACTTCAGTATAACAAAAACAGCAAAAAGCCCAGGAAACTAGGATAACACCCTGAACTGGGAAACAATCCATTGACTAGAGGCTGAAAGATGACCCATAAACTATGTTTCCTGCCAAAAAAATGGCAGATTGAAAAGGATCCAGAGGAAAAACAAAAGCAGCTGTTAACAGTGTAGTTCAATGTCTCAAAAGCAGATCTAAAGGCCAATTACTCCTGTGTTTCCTTCCCTGCTGTATGGGTGGGTCTTCTCAACAACATTCAGACTTTCTCAGATGTAACCATATTTTCTCATCAGAAAATCACCACTATAGACAACTGAAGCCTGAGATGTTTCAGATGTTGGTGAAATTATACCTAGTTGTAATGAGCCCCCAGAACAAGACATGCTGCAGGAAAAACAGCAAATACTTATCCTGCAACTATTCAACTTTCAGCACAACCAAAGCAGTTGACCTGTACTACAGCCTTTCAGTACAGCAACTACCATTTTAGAATAACTGATATTTAACACTTTCTTGCACAGATGATAATGAGGTATCAGAGTAAGAGCTTCCAGTTATAAAAATCAGTATGGATTTGTTTTATCCATCAACAGGATCAGTTATGGTTTCCACAGGCAACAAATGCCAATGCATCTCTTCAGAGGGGAAAAAAGTTAATTACATATTTTCAGTTCCAGTTGAAGCAGAACACATTTAAGGCCTTTATGATCAAGATGTAGATACCTGAAAATACTTAGAGGCGTCCCTATAATGGAACTGTTGTCAGTTCTCTCTATTCATTGCAATATTGATTTAAGACTTCCAGGTTCTAGGAGTCACATCACTACCTGAGAAGTTCGGGTTTTTTCCTACTTGTCTTCATCTCTTTTAGCATTTAATTCATATCAAACAATCATAATACTTTGGCCAGTCTGAAGAGTTTAGGTTAATATACCCATTTTTCAGAGAGAATTTCAATAGATTCCATCGTGCAACAGGTGAGTTCTTCCAGTTGCAGTGGTATGATTTTGAGTGTCTCACTCAGCTAGCTTGAAATCAAAAAGTAGGAAGCAGAAGAATGTTTACTAGTATAAGGACATCCAAGGTAACATCACAGAAACTGAACTACAGTTAAGGGAAAATTTGTAATATCATTTAACTGTCAAAAATCAGATTTTTCTGCAGAAATAACAAGAATCAGTTCTCATTTTCCTTTCTAAAACATTGCCACAGAAACACATATATCGCTATCAAAAGACGTGCTTAGTTTCTATAAAATAGAATTTTATTTATTACATAATTAGCCTGTTATGACAACTGAATATGGATTTGAACATGAATGAGTCACTAAGCACAACTGATGAAACACAGTAATGAGAAATTCTTCTTTATCCCAATATAATCTTCACCAACAAAAGTTGTACCAACTTCTCAGAACTGCCTCTGCAGGCAAAACATTTTTTGCCTATAAACTTTAGAACAGGCACATTCCAGTAGCAATTATTTTGCTTTTACATGTATAATACCTACTATTCTATAATATCCTTTAACCTGCATATCTGACAACAAAATATTTAGAGTTGCCACAAAATACTTTGTATTGTTTTTCAGAGTTTGTTCTGAAGAAGTGTGTATCTTTAAGCTTTTATGTTTTGCTGTAGGTCTCATTCCTGTCAATACTTGAAAGAAGTTAGCACAGCTTACAGCAGCCTGTAACACAGCAGTCAACTTTGTTTATAAACGGGCATTGAGAGTTTGAAGAGATTGCTGCAATATCACATAAAAACTATGGTAAAATGAAAATAAGCAAGATGCAAATTCCTCACTCTGTGGAAATGAGTATTTAGTTGCAACATTGATCCTGTCACTGAAAACTGGGAATAAACATCATAACACCAATGCAGTGTTAAAAGGCAGGCATTCTTTATTGCAGCGCTGGATGCACAGGGGATCTCTCCACCTAGTGTGCATACCATTGCGACAACAAGCACAATATTTATTTACTATAATTATACATATTCATGCATTTTCCCGGGAAAGGGCAGTCTTATGCTAAGGAGTTCTTGGAATTCATTTACACACTTCCCACCTTCTCAGGCACACCCATTGGTTTGAGTCAGTGGTCTCCGGGGGTCCTCCAGTGGTCTTTGGTGGTCGCACTTCATTGTCCTTGCAGACATGCGCAGTACTACATTTTATGCAAGGTATTCCACCTGTCGAGAACGACCTGATTTTTCAGTAGATTAAATCAGTAGACTTATTGTCCAGTTGGACTGGGCTGTGCAAGGAGTGCAGCAGCATTGTTCACTGCCATGGTTAGCTGATTCCATCACCTTGGTTACAAAAAGTTACAACAAATTGATCGCTCCGGTTACAACCCCACTGGGCCAGAAGTTTATCCCAACTTTTCTGATTGATATGTAGTATCTTAGCCTTAGCACCGTCTTTTGACCTTTACCAGTAATATATGACTGTTTCCAATTTTTGTAGTCATTTCAAGGAAAGTCAGCTTCAGTGCCATTGGATTTGCAGTACTCATATCAAATCAGCATGTATTGATTACTATTTGCTTCCTATCTTTAAGCGTTGCTTTCACATACCATTCCAAACGGTTACGCTCACCTTCTCCCCTGCAACGGCTGGAACACGCTTTTACCCCCCCGCGGCGCGCAGGAAAGGGCAGGTTCAGCACCCTCTGGCGGTGTGACGCTGCCACCTCGTGGCCGGTAGAGCAAGTGAGTATAAATAAATAAATTCTTGGGGTTTCAGCTTTGGAGTTGGTCACTTGGTCGGGGTTTTTTAGGGGGCAGAGGGTGGAGATAAAAAAAAAAAACTTGTTACACTAAAACCAATAGAAAAAGCAGAACCTTTCTCAAGACCCTCAAGTGTACCATTTGTACAAAATCTTAAAGTGTCTTATTGCACACCCATAGAGGATTCTGTGCCTACATTGTTTTGTCCCCATTGTCTAAAAGACTAAATAAAGCTCAGCCAACTACTTGCTTTCCCCAGTGTTTCTCCTGGAACAAAGACAGAATGGGACTGATTAGCCTCCCGTAGGATGCTCAAACCTACAGCGAGTGTCAGAGCAAGGCAACACAAGCTTAGTGTGAAAGTCAAACCCCCAGGTTCAACAAGCCATCTGTTATGAGCAATTTATGATTCCACAGACCAAAAAATTCTTCTTTTCAAAGTCAGTTTCTACAGAAAGTACCAAGCATACAACAGGTGTCATGACATGTTATGAAAAGTCTTTGGTGGGTTGGTTTTGTCACAGTTATATAAAGATGTAAGAATTACTTCATCTCTTAACCCCCATATAAAAGTTATTACATTTTTAAAACACATAGCTAGAAACACATTTGAGTTCCAAATGGGTAACTTGTTAGTACACTGCCATGACCTAATCTAACAACATCAGTTTACCCTAAATACTATTAGTGAGGTTTGCATTTGTTCTACTTAAAACTATATTGCAAGGATATTGTTCCTTCAGATTACTTACCTGTGTGAAAATTAAGAGGAATTTTGCTAGCTGCCAGCTTTGCTTATTCTACACACTGTATGAAAGCCCATGGAGACTTCATTAATTTCCACTAAAATTAAACAAGGTTTTCAGAGGCAACCCTGTAACATTTAATTAAGGAAGATGGATACCAAGTAAATAGTCCAATCTGTCTTTCATATGCAGAGGTGAATTTTTAGTATTATCAGCTGGGAGAAAAGGGGATGATGCTTGGAGGCAGAAAAGTGTTAAAGAATTAAAGATTGAAATGCTGTAGTAGGTGGGGAGATACTCAATTTCCACAGGGGAACGTTCACAAGATAACTGCAACTGGTTCATTACATGGCATTCTGCATACTCTCAGCTACCTGGGCGCTGCACTGGTCTGCAGCTTGGAGGTACATTCCCATGGGATATTTTTCACGTGCTCAGGAGACCAAAGTCAGCAATTCAACCATACTGACTTCAAAACTAGCATCAATCTGTGACCTTCTCTGGTGGCAGTTCCTTATTCCTAGGGACCCACTGAAGTCAAACTGTCCTGAATACTATATTCCCTCTCTGAACAGTATAATGGTGAAAACAATAGGGTTCACAAAGGTATTTTACATTTTCTTTTTTGAATGTTTCATAAAATGGGGGGTGGGGGGTGGGCGTGGCACAGGGGGTGTTGAGCAGAAACAGAAATCTTACCAAGTCTTAACTTCCTGACTGTTCTTATATCCAGCCAGATTCCTAGGAACATACATGCACATGTTCAGGATACCTGAGATCTCAGCTTACAAACACTTAACCTTCTTTTAGCCTCCTCTTCATCCAAAGCTCTCCTCACCACATTGCCAACCAGGCAACTAACCGCCCTCCAAAGCTTTCAGTCCCAACCCCAGGTAACATGCTATTTATTTATCACCCTAGCAGAGAAAATTGACTTCACTAGTAAGAGCTAGTACTTTAACTTGCAGGATACTTCCTTGAAACTACTATTTGACTGCTTCCCACCCATAGCTTTTTAATATAAGCAGTCTTTGCTAACTTCCAAAATGGCAAATACAGGCAGTGAAAGACAATATTTCAGCCTTAAGAGACTTTAGAAAGAGGAAGGTTTAAGCACTTTAAAATATTACGTTTTCAAAGCTAAATGTTGTAACTATCTTGACAAGTACTGAGTATTAAGTGATTATTTTAGTAACATGTGATTGCCAACTGCATGGCCTAAAAGCAAGAAAAAAGCAGCTAAAACCAGAACATTCATCCTAGTTTTAATTCCCAGAAAAATGTCAGCAAAATAATCAAAACAAATTAGTTAAACACCAAGGGGGGGGGGAGTGTAGAAAAGGGTAGCCTTAGCCAGTTTTCCTGCTGTTTAAAGTGCTTCCTATACATCTATCACACTCCCTCTCCCATTCATACGGACCAAATAACCTAAGGTGTTTCACAGAGTATGCTGGCTAACATACCTTGTAATTATGTTTGCCTGCCTAATGCCTCTAGTGATAGGAAGACGAAACACTGATTTTAATACTATATTTGCATCCAACAGTCTTACTCTGACAATTGGCTTTCCTGCTTACAGATCTGGTTCAAAGGAGTTGCTTCTATCCAGGATAATCAACTTTGTCCACTCCTGAAATAAAACACCTCAAAAGCCAAAGGTTTGGACTTTCAAAGGAGCTTAAGAGAATTAGATTCCCAAATCCTATTAGATTTCAATGCAGCTGGAAACCTAACTCTTTCCAAAACAACTGAAGCCAAGAGGTCCAGACTGGCAGAAACCCTGCTGTTTCATGAAAATGTGAAGAATGGGGAAGACAGACCAGCTCCAGTTATTCTTACAAAGTAATTTAAAAAAAAAAAAAAAAAAAAGCTCAACTGAATTACAGCAGAAAAGCACTTAAAGATCAGTTCAATATTAGATTTGAAAAACATGTCATCTTACTATTTATCACCTACTACATATATTAAATAAATTCTTCAAAATTTTAACTTCAAAAATAAATGTTTATAAGTTATTTATATGCAAGTGTATGGAAGCAGGAGACGTGAACATACAACCTAAATATAAATGAAATTATACTTATGTTACCTGAGGTATTAGCTAATTCCCTCCATCTGCAGCCTCTTGTTATTAATAACCAAAACTACACCTATACCAAGTAGCAGTCTTCAGGGTAATTATATTCAGCCACAGACCATCTGTGTAATTGTTTATGAAGACATTTACACTTCATTCAAACAGACTCAAGACTGTAACAAAAGATGTCTTAGCCAAATGATCTGGGTATCACACAACATGCTTAGCAGTATCCAATTCCTCTCTATGAGGAAAGAAATCTGCACCGACTTAGTATGCAACACTTATTTTAATTTCTGCCTTTTCCATACAGGCAGAGAAACCAAGGATTTTGTTGATCCTTGTGAAGTAAAGAAACAATTCTTCCTGTGACTTGAACCCTGCATTGACTGAACTTCTCAATTAGCCTTTTGAAGAATTGCTATAAATCTAAGGAAATCAATTAGAAATTCCCAAGTTGTTCTTTTCACAGTGATTCTTACAATTTAGAGAGTTTATTTTACGTTTAATTTTTTTCTATGAATTCCACACATGCCTAGTTTACTAATTAACCGACAAAGAAAATGAATATGCCTGCAGCTCACTGTAGAAGGGACCAAACTTACTAATGAAGTGTGCCAATTACATTTCAATCTAAGTCCTGTTCCTCACTATTGTCATACACCCGGGCAAGCAAACTAAACCAAGTATTCTCACTCAGGCTATTAACCTCCATTCAGGAATCTGAAAGATGGGAGTAAACTGAATGCCAGCAGAAAGAACATAAGCCAAGACTGAGTAAGACTTTATTCATATTCGAGTTCACCATCGGGAAGCAGAGCTTTCCGTTTAATATGAAGTCAAATTACAAGTCACATGGAAGCAGATGCACACTTTGCCACAGACATGAAGTACCCAAGATCCTGTCATGCTTGAGTCTTACAGTTCAATTACAGCAGAGAGCCATTCAAGTTTATATTTAACCTAGAAATGCCTCAAACAGCCAATGGTATGTTTAAATCTTTTCCTTTACAACACTGAATACTTTCATTTCTCCTTCCTTCAGCATGCCAGTATCTTCTATTTTATCAGCCTTGTAGACCAGGGGTCATGATTGATTTCTTTCTTTCCCCTTCCCCTGTCTTTATTAAGTCCATGAACAAGTCCTGTCATCTTCCATAAAGCTTCAAAAATCCCTTTCTTTTCCTGTTCTGATGGCTTAGGCTTATCTCTAATCATTTTCCACTCGACCTAGCAGAATCACTTCTTATCAGATCCTTTTGCATCAGACATGCTGATGCTAAATAACCTCTCATTTTACTTATGCAGACAATATTTCTGACCCTTCAATCACACCTATTCTGCTGTGCAGTTCATTCCCTGACTACCTTGCTACTTTCCTATTATTGTTTTGACAAAGACACTAACTTACAGCATCTTTTTACAGCTTCATACATTCCTTGTGCTTAACTGTAAGTTAAGATCTTAAGATTAACTGTAGATGTTAAGAGTTATGATCAGAACTTCTTAAAAATCTAAACATGAGTTCACAACAATGATTTTTTTTTTTTTTTCAGTTTCCTTCTAAGCACCTGTCTGTGATACAGGCAGCAAAGCCACACTAGGATATCTGTGACATCCACACGAGGCCAGTAAATATGACAAAGCACCTACAAGAGCCCTAATGTCCTCCTGCAGAGGCAGCCAAAAGCCATGTAGGGTGTCTAGAGTGATACTGAGAAACAAAGGTCAGGCAACTAAATCCCTCACTAGGACGAAATACACCCTCAACAACTCATGCCCTCCATCCTTTCCTTCCTCCTTCCACCTTTTCCATGTTCCCACTTGCCTGAGAAACTTAACCTTTAGACTGAAGACCTGAAAGCTACAGCCTTCCTCTTCTTTATAAACCACCAAGAAAAACACCATTGAGTTTTAAGCATCTATCAAGCAAGTTTTCAAGTTTGAGCCATTTCCCTCTAATACCTTAGAACTCCCAGTTTAAGCCATATGTTTACCAATCCCCAGTACAATTTTAGTGTTGTTTAGAGCTAGAGAACAGTCCTTACTGGTTGATTTCAAAACCAATAAGTAAAAAATTGTCTAGAGCTTTAAAGCTAGTGATAGAGCTAAGGAATCTCCCTGCATGACAGGAGACTAAGCAAAAGGATGCCAATACCTGTGCTGGTTTTGGCTGGGATATAGTTCATTTTCTTCACAGTAGCTAGTAAGGGGCTATGTTTTGGATTTGTGCTGAAAACAGTGTTTGTAACCCAGGGATGTTTTCATTACTGCTGAGCAGGGCTGACACAGAGTTAAGGCCTTTTCTGCTCTTCACCCCACCAGTGAGGAGGCTGGGGGGGGGGGGGAGGCCGGGGAGGGTGGGGGGGGGGGGGAGGGCAACAAGGAGCTGGGAGGGGACACAGCCAGGACAGCTGACCCCAGCTGACCAGAGGGATTTTCCATACTACATGATGTTATGCTCAGCATAAAAAGCTGGGGTAAGAAGGAAAGGGAGGACATGTTTGGGAGGACAGCTGACCCCAGCTGACCAGAGGGATTTTCCATACTACATGATGTTATGCTCAGCATAAAAAGCTGGGGTAAGAAGGAAAGGGAGGACATGTTTGGGGGTGTTTTGGGGGGGGGGGGAGGGCAACAAGGAGCTGGGAGGGGACACAGCCAGGACAGCTGACCCCAGCTGACCAGAGGGATTTTCCATACTACATGATGTTATGCTCAGCATAAAAAGCTGGGGTAAGAAGGAAAGGGAGGACATGTTTGGGGTTATGGTGTTTTGTCTTCCCAAGTAACCATTATGCATGATGGAGCCCTGCTTTCCTAGAGATTGCTGAACACCTGCCTGCCCATGGGAAGCAGTGAATTAATTCCTCACTTTGCTTTCCTTGCGAGTGCAGCTTTTGCTTTACCTATTAAACTGTCTTTATCTCAACCCATGAGTTTTCTCATTTTTACCCTTCCAATTTTCTTGCCCATCCCGCTGCAGGGGAGTGTGCTCAGCTAAGCAGCTGTGTGGTGCTTAGTTGCCAGCTGAGGTTAAACCACCACAGCCTGTTTTAACAGTATGCCTCCAGACTAGATTCAACAGGCTTCCCATATTCTACCTTTAAAAAGTGTTGGGTACAGATCAGCAATCTCCTTGAATTGAGAATTCTCTTACCTTAACATTTTGCCTACCACATTTCCCTACACCACATTCAAACATACCTGCTTTACAATTCTAGTCCTTCTGTAAAACTCTGCCTTTATCTAAATTACCGTTTTCTTTCCAGTATGTTAGCCAAACTGTTTGAGAGAGCCTGTAAATAAAATAGGCTACCGTCAGAGGATGGGAAAATGCTGAGTTAGATCAATCTGAATCACTAAGGCACAGGCCCACTGCTATCCTACACCACATTCAAACATACCTGCTTTACAATTCTAGTCCTTCTGTAAAACTCTGCCTTTATCTAAATTACCGTTTTCTTTCCAGTATGTTAGCCAAACTGTTTGAGAGAGCCTGTAAATAAAATAGGCTACCGTCAGAGGATGGGAAAATGCTGAGTTAGATCAATCTGAATCACTAAGGCACAGGCCCACTGCTATGGGCAGATAAAGCTGTCATCTTGCAAAACATCTGGTGGCAAAACACCTCAGAATCCCTTCGGGTATGAAGGGCCTTCAACAGGTTAGTACAGATTAAACCTTTCCTTTCTTTCCTAAGGGAAGAGGAAGTTGGTACTATGCAGAATCTAAAAAAGTTCTAGGATTTCCAAGGCTGCAGAAGAGCTACCTAAACAGTCATACAATACACTGGAAGGGCCAGGACAGCAGACCTCTCTGCTTCTGCTGTGACATCTCTCTGTGTCAAAGCAGAGGGCTGAAAACAAAGGAGATGCAGAGTCACAAGCATGAAAAGGAAGCAATCCAATGCATGCTGGTGGCAGGGATGCATAAAAGTGGATTTAGAGGCAGTAAGGGAATTAGAGTGAAGGGAGCACCAGCTCACATGCAGCGTCACAGCTACACAGTACTTGTCCATAGAAGAATTTTGTTTGTGCCAAATCATTATGCAAGATGCAGCGGTATTACCATGTAGCTTTCCTCTTTCAATTAAAACATGGCAAACAGCATTTTGACTCCAAAAGAAACATTTAAAACCACTTAAAACCACCCTATATAGTTGGAATGCTGACAAAACTTACATATATACACTGAAAAAGCAGAATGTTGTGTAAATACTCCCTACACTGCAGGCTGACATAAACATTTCAGATTGTTTCTGCTTTAGGGAAAACAAACTAAAGAAATTAACTAGCAATGCTTTCATTGCTAAGCAGATGTATACAGTTTTGACACTTGTAGCTTGCAGTGCAAATAAGGTGATGAATTAGTAACTGGGACGTTCCTAACAGTATTTTAAAAACCACAGAAACACACGTCCACTAGAGCCCTGCGCTGGTCCCTCTAAAAGGCAGCGGCGGGGAACGCATTTGAGAAGGGGAACAGCACTGCGTCCCGCATCAGGGCGCTGCCGGCGGGGCGCGCGGGCTGGCGGCGGGCACGTCTGCCCCCT
>KL258205.1:5907-17010 GCA_000699545.1 Podiceps cristatus | reverse complement strand
GGTGTGGGCGGGGGGGAGGGGAGCAAGCCTCTGGCACGAGTAATCCCAGCTGCTGTCAGTAATATCATGTGCTGTTGGTAATATCATGCAGGTAATGGCTATAAGCCTGAGCACATATTCAGGATTCTGGATAAATGGTTGAAATTGGATAAATTACTTGCTTGATTCTAAAATTGTAGTCCACTAACCAGTTGCAAATTATCTATATTTTGTTTTCTGAATAACAGATGTGTTTGGAAGGTATCATATTTCAGAATAATAGAATTGTTTTTTAACAGAACTCTGGGCTTACCAAGGAAATGTTTTTCAGAATTGGCTTGGGGAGGGAAGAAGAGGGAACTGAGAAATGATCATACATGATTATAGTTAGCTATAGATAATGAGCTGTGTGCTGTTTTATTAGGAATGTTATCCCTACAAACTTTAAAAGGTAGCAGACCTTAGTTGTTGGCAGCTGCCAGTCCTGGAGCAGGAGAAATTAGTATAATCCATGTAAGAGGACTCTGTGACTGAGGAGCAGAAGCAGGCTTTACTCATTGTCACAGCCATCTCTAACCCAGACCAGCTACTTACAGAAGCTCAGAAGCTGCAGCGACAGTTCCTTTTCCCTCATAAAAATGCTGAAATAAGGAGTTTGGTATTTTGAGTATTTGGTTTTCAAAACAGCCTCAGAATTTTACGTACCAGCTTGGAAAGTTCTTCAAGAAACTCTGAAAGAAATTGTCTAAAAAAAGTAGCCAGAAAATGCACATGAGAGTGAGTGGGCTAACAGAAGTGGTGAGCGCCTGGCCTGACTTCAGCTGTCACCAAAGTTGCCATTGACTTCAGGATGCCTTAGATCAGGAGTAAAGGTCCAATGTCAAGAGCTGCATGGCAACCTAGTTCAGACTATTATCACCACAACACCAATCAAAACTTGTGTACTTGACACTACATATCACTTTTAGCTCCATCTCATGATCAGTGTGGTAAATTCAATAGGACTTGGAGAACAGGCTCACTGTAGTTTATCCTGGAAATAAGAGTACAACTACGAGGAGAAGAATCAGTGAAAAGACAACAAGTTCATGATTATTTTGTATGCCTTTTTTTCCCAAAAAATATCCCAACAGCATGAGAAGAAAAAGATAGACTGAAGAAAGCAAAAAAAAGCAAGGCCAAATTACACTCAGAAACACATATTTTTAGCCCTGCCTTCTGATTTCTTTTTCACTTGAAGGCAAAAGAATTAAAGTTTCCCAGTGACAACACATAGCCCTAGCAGCTACTACCATTGACTCTGAAAAGAGTAAGGATCAGAATGGATGACATAAAATGCAGTCTTTACTCAAATTCTATTTGATAGAATACAGCTGAGGTACTTTGTTTTAGGCAGAAAAAAGGGTCAAGGATTAATATGCTTTTTATTTTCAAGAGTTATTGGCATGAAGGATGTAGGCATAACCTTTTTGGTGAATGTAGTTACATATTGCATATTTCCATTATTTTAATTTTATTTAATTCCATTTTCCTGCCTTGGTTCAACCACATAGGAAACTGGAGTAGCAATATAGGACTTTGAGAAAAATGTAGAAGAAGAGGGAGAAATCACTTTGATTAGACTGGAATACTCTTTGGAGACCAAAAGATTTTTTTTTCTGCAGAAGGACTGAAGCAGATGTTTCAGAAGTTGCCAGTCAAGACACACCTGAAAACTAGTAACAGAGCTATCTTGCTCTTCTCTCAGAGTGGCAGCACAGTAGCCTGAGCGATGAGTACTGTAGGTAGGGAGCTGGTTTTGGAGTTCAGCTGCTTTTACTGACCCTTTTTTCCCTTCTTAAGTGTAATGTCTAGGGGCCAAGAATCATGATTATTCCCCAAAATTTTCATGGTTTCACCAGCCCAACATGTAACCTTAACATATCTGCAGTTATGAGGCTGTCACTATAGCATTAAATCCGAAGGTCATCAAAGGAGCATTTCCTATTGAATTTCAGGGGAAAGAGCATTGGTTCAAGGCCTTTTGTGTTTACTCATAATTACTCAGAAAACTTTTCAACAGATCTCTTCAGTAGATAGAAGTGGAGAGAAAAAGGTAACAAGTCTGAGTGCTCACTCGCTAATAATACATTAGGCCCCTGCATGTTACTGTTTTATTGAGCATTAAGCAATGAATAACAGATGAGAAGATTATCCCCTTTCTCTGTAACTAGAGGTACATGCTATTTTTCATTATTTTATAGTCTACGCTCCTTAATCTGCTCTTCTTTAAGGCTTTTTCCCCAGTCATTGAAAAGAGGAACTAATATGTCTGTAAGAACCAGAGATGGTGCAGGGCTTAGCACATACCCCCATGAGTTGCTACTGTCAGCACAAAATATGACTGTGGGGAGGCAGGGTTTGTGATGTAGTATAAAAAAACCAAACTGATGGGAGGCCTTATGGGTGCAACAGGACAAGACAGATTCAGAAACTTTATTGCACTGTGAGGATGCCCTTTTGTGTTGCACTTAATCTGACTTAATTGTGGGCTGTTGCCAAAAAGAGGTGACCTTCTTCTTTCTTCTCTCTTCCTGTGCATCACAAGTGGTGAGCTCTATTGGTCTATTGAACCTTCCTGTACCCATTTCTTTCCCGCTCAACAGATATGTAAATGATTTTGTATTTTTCTTTCCAAAGCACTGCGAAGACAATTGACTAATTCAACAACACAGTTCCTCTCAGGATTCGTTGTAGATTATGGTGATGTCTTCTCCATGCTGCACTCCCATGCTGTTGCCGCCTTCCTTTTGTCTGCTTTTGTACCTCTTCTGGTCTCTTGTTAGGCCTACAGAACAGGCCTGACTGCAGTGGGCTTGCTGAGTGGAACATGAGGGAATTTCTCTTCCTCACACAACAGAGGGCTGAAGCGAAAAGGCTAAGGGTTATTTAGGTGGTGCCGTTAGTTTTGTTTTGATCAAAACATTCAGGTAGTTGAGCTAAAGCATGCAGCTGTGCTCACACATGGACAATTCTTGCTAGCAGGTTTCTTATTGCTCTGCTGTTTTTCTCACAACTCTTCCCTATAGCATCACTGCAAGTTACATTATTCATATCTATTATTAATTAACATATAAGAAAAATAAGAAAAACTAGCTACTACTTGGCATAATTTTAATTTTAAAAGTTTTTATTTAATGCCATTTTAATGTTGGAGTGGACAATTGGACCCCAGTTCAGGACTCCCCAGTACAAGAGACATGGACTTTCTAGAGAGAGTCCAGCAAAGGGCCAAGAAGATGATGAAGGGACTGGAGCATCTCTCCTATGAAGAAAGGGATTAGAGCATCTCTTCTGTGAAGAAAGGCTGAGAGAGCTGAGACTGGAGAAAAGAAGGCTCAGGGGAATCTCACCAATGTGTATAAATACCTGCAGGGAGGCTGCAAAGAGGAGAGAGCCAGGCTCTTTTCAGTGGTGCCATGCCACGGGATCAGAGGCAAGGGGAACAGACTGAAACACAGAAGCCTTCCTCTGAACATCAGGAAACACTGCGAAGGTGACCAGGTGCTGGTGAAGGCTGCCCAGAGAAGTAAGTGATGAACTCTTCCTCCTATGGGAGATTCAAAAGCTGCCTGGCAATGGTCCTGAGCAACTGGCTGTAGGTGCCCCTGCTTGAGCAGGGAGTTGGACCAGATAACCTCCATCTGTTTCTTCCATCCTCAAATGTTCCATGATTCTGTTAACCTCCTGTTTCTACTGAGTTTGAACTTCTGTCACTTACTGCTGACGACCCTTTCTGATGATAAAATACACAGTAACGTGATTTCCCAATGTGTCCAACTGTTCTGTATGATTCATCCACAAGAAGAAATATCAGAATTACTGCCATATGCACTCTGTCTTTAACCTTACAAAAATAAACGCTGAGGCCATTGATGGTGAAGCAAATTACTCAGTTTCCTAAAATAGAACAAACAGCACCATGTTATCCTCTTCTTCATCACGCAGAACTGTAGAATTCTCTGCTAGTAATTGATATGGAACAAGGCAAAATCTACATGAATGTGGAGGCAATTTAGGAAAGATTTTGCAGTATGTAGTTAAACCCCCAGATCTTATATGTCCCATTCTCAGAGTTAGCTCCAAGAACAACACTGTACTCCGTGATCTAGCTGCCAGGAATAGGACTTTCAGTAGCTTTACCAAAGGCTCTATTCATCAAATTTAAGGGCACAGGCAAAGGAAATAGATTCACTTCTCGACCACTTTCCACTGAATGACTTTCCACTGTGAAATTCATAAAATAAACAGTCTGGATGCTGCAGTACTGTGGCTACTACCAGTGGCAATTAGATAAGACCACTGCACATTTTTTCTCAGGCTTTTAGATGAAGCTGTGGTCTTTGTGCTACATCCTCTCTAGATGAATGTCACTAGTACATTGTGAATTATTATTGCATGTACACACCACATATGTCATACAACAACCAGGGACAGCTGGACCTTGCCTCCCAGACACATGCCCCTTATGATAGACAGGCACTCTTACTGTGTTGGAACACTTTTTGATGTGTCTTATGATATTGTATGGATTGCTGTTTGAATTTGTCTTCTAGATTTAAGCTTTCTGTTTATTTCAATACGATAATAGAAATGGGGCTATAGCTGAAGCACAGAATCAAAATCACTGTGAATGTTAAAGTTACAGGTTGTGCAGTATCCTCTGACAGCGTAGAATTCCTCTACAGAACATGTCTCCAAGGCTTTCTGTAGTCTAGATCAAACTGTCTGCCTTTGTGGGACTTTCTGAAAGATCCCTTGAGATCACAAACTGTTTGGGACAGACATGCCATAGAAGGCGCAGGCATGGAATAAAGTAAATCCATTTTTCTGTGATATCGTTCTGCCTCAGTCCTACACTGTCAGCAATGGTATCATTTTAAGACATTGCACTAACTTTTTTTCCTGCTTATGTTTCTTGCTTATGTTTCTTGCCTAGGCACTACCCTGCTTCCCATATGGCTCAGGAACCTTCTCTCCATGTCTTCTGTAGGGCACGTTAACTTTTTTGTTATTCCCACCCCCACCTTATTATTGAGCTCATTTCAGATACTCTCACAGCATGTCTTGATTTTTCTCCTGTACTTCATAATTCTCATCTCTTTAATCTTTAAAGTTTAACACTCTGCTAACATCAGTTAAGCAACTTATGAGACAGCCCACTTGAAGGAAAACAATATAAATAAAGCTGTTCTGACACAGGTTGTCACCTCAGAAGTGACAGAGGTGTGGACAGTGCTTTATAAAGTCATCTGTTCTTTAGTTGCTGGGAATTAAATGTGACAGTGCAATCTCTATTTGTGTCTAGCTGTAAAAGGCAGAGGCAATGGGAACAGGAGATTCCAGTGTCCTAATTCTGTTTCGTAACGATTATGTTTGTGTTCTTGGACAAATAGCAAAAGCCCCCCAAATACTGCACATATGTTTAGCTGTTCACATGACATTTGTTCCACTGATTTCAAATAATATATTTTTATGTATGAAATCTAAACACATACTTACTCCATGTAGGATCAAGACCTGTTTTTTTCACTGACTTAATTTCTTACTCTGGAGGATAGCCGTCGGCTATGTTAGTGATATTGATAAGAGGCTTTGTAGATAATAATTGTGAAGGACATGTTAATTGCCACTATTTCTTTTCACTTGTTCCTACCATTTATTCTTGGCTCAGTTCCAAAAAAATCTTAATGGAAAAGAAGTCTGAGTGAAAACTTAAATAAGGTTTGTGATACCTTACCTTTCTATTCATTTTTAACTGAACATAGTTATCTGCCCGACAAAAGCAACTTCCTGTTATACTACTGGAGTTTCAGATTTTCTTCTAAATATATAATAGCTGAACCACCCTCATAATGTCCTAAAGGGCATGCCACTTCTGTAGACTTCTTTATGGCAGATGCACTCAAAAGTGAATGTTCTGGGCTGCAAGTTAAATGCTGTTTGAGGACTTCTTGACTGCATGTACACTTACAAGTTTGGACCATATAAATGTGTACAGAGATGTTTTGAAACAAGCCAGATCTGCTTATTATTCCAACTTAATTGCTGAACGGGCAGACTGCCCTACTCTCTTGTAACTTTTTATTGCAGGGAAGCTGTCTAATCTGGCTCTTCCTTCATCAACAGAACTTTGTGAACTGTTCACATCCCGCTTTGAGAACAAAATCAAGATCACTGTGAGTCAGCTGCCCTCTAACGAAGCTGCCAACACTAACAGTTCTGTAATTCCAAATCTTAAGCCTGTCACAATTCTCAAGCTACAAATACTTCTGGCATTTTATGCTCCAGAACCTCGGGGCACTATTATGTTTTGCCAAATCTTTGGTCTAAACAGTTACAGTTTTTCTTGATTCTCTAATCCCTCTGGGTTCTCACATTGTTAATCTTTCTTTGATGGTGGAGAACTTCTTAATAATGCCACAAAGTAAAACAATTATCAGTTCAGGTTTTAAGAAATAAAATCTGTTACCAATAGAAGATATAGTATGCTGCCATCTAATATTCAATCATCATTCTTTTTTATTTTATTTTATTTATTTTAGTGATTGTAACACATTGAAAATGGGACAGTACCTTTCAAATAAGGTCTCTTGGCTTCCTCTCGGGCTGGACCCTGTCCCCTGCACTGTGAAACAATGTTCTTAAGAGTTTATTTTTGATCTTCATACCCTGACTGATGATGAATTTTTTGCTGCTGCTGCTTGACCTCTCTATTTCCTTTGGCATTATTTTGATCATAATAGAATATTAGGTCTCTTGGCAACCCAGATTGATTTAGCTCTTGTTTTCATTGAGATCTGTTATGCACATAGTCATTCTGCCTTTCTCTTTCTGTCCCTCTCTCTCAGGCGTATATTCACAGGCACACACACTCAAGAGTACCTTGTACAGACCAGAGCACAAAGCAGGCAAGCAGAAGTGGTCTGGTGGTTAATAACCAACTCTCCTGGTCAATGTGTGGGTTTATTCACTGTAACTCAATTAATAGATGTAATACCTACCACGCACAGCATTTTTCATGAGAAGGTATGAAAACTTTTTACAATGATAGGTAAGATCTGGTATCTCTGTAGAGACACTGCTGCAGACAGGGAAGTTTGCCTGTTAAATTACTGGGGAGAGTAGCTAGCCTGAGAACGGCAGCAAGCTATCAGCGTATAGTATCACGAAGAAAGGGGTATCATTACTGAAGTCTCATGGCTTTTCAGCCATCCTGTCTCGACCTGTTTATATATGATACAGTTTTGTGCACACTACTCAGGACATAAACAGGTTTAGGTCCTGTTTCTTTGTTTCTGTCTGCCTCAGTGCAAATCTTGTATGTGATTTGCTAAATGTTTGTTTCCAAGATATACTGTCAGTTCGGTGTTCATTTGCCTAAATGTAATTTAATGCTATACAGTCTGTGAGGTCTGCTTAGGTATTTGGGTGTTAGGTCACTTCGCTTCGCAGCACGGTGTCGATTAGTATTGGTCTTTTGCTCAGCTTTTCTTCAAGTGCAAAACTAAGACGTATAAAGCTAAATTGCTAGTCATTGTTTCCAGAAAGAAATTGCACCTAGTTTCCTTGTTTGCATTCTTTATCAATGCTTAAGGTATTCCTGCCTCGTAAATCAAATGCCCTTTTTTACCAGCTCTTATCTTGTAGACAATTAATAGGTATTATTCTCAGCCTTTTTTTTTGGGTTACGTTTGGCATTTGTTGTGTTTCTTGAAAAGACTGCCAAAATACTAGATCATTCCTCTTTGTAGATTATGTTTTTTAAATGTTTTATATAGCCAAGTCCTCTTAATGTCAACATCTATTCTCCAGAATGTTTTGAAATTATCTGGGATATTTCAGTAAGCGGTCTGACTTTCCTCAAGTAAAAAGTGAAATTTTAAAAGGTTGGAAAAATGAAATCTTAATTCCATTCTTCTTGGGTCATTGTTTGTGAGATTTATAAGAATATATTAAATATTACTACTGCATTTAAACAAAAATCTATTTTTAAATGAATCCAGTAATCAAGCTCTCAAGGTATCAAATACTAGTGATTTTTTCAGCAGACTTTATGTGCGAAAATGCTTAAAATATGTCTTTTAAATGGCTGTAACTATAGTGTAATGAAGGTTTTGTTTTTCATTGTCTCTTAGATTTTCTCTATTGCATGTGTTCATTGCATGCAGTCCTTCAAACCTAACCTGTATTCTAAAAGTAAAGTTGCTTTTTTATTGTGATCACAAAATATTACACTTAATAAAGGTTAAAGAATCAGGGATTAGCTAATAAATCTGCATATCTTCTATAAATGGAAAAGTATCTAGCTCATTGTCCCACAGCTGCATTGATTCGACACAGCTACCAAGAATTAAAAGTGGTAAAAAATATATTTTAATCACAGAAAAATAGGAGAAGGAAAAGCAGCTATGACTCAATGCAGACTGGGAGTAAGGCAGTTGGAAGGTGTCATTTTTATGTAGTCATTTTGCTGACCACAGTCACACTTTGTTTTTAAACAGACACAGTTGTACCAGTCTTATCATAGAATCATAGAATGGTTTGGGTTGGAAGGGACCTTAAAGACCATCTAGTTCCAACGCCCCTGCCATGGGCAGAGACACCTTTCACTCGACCAGGTTGCTCAGAGCCCTGTCCAGCCTGGCCTTGAACACTTCCAGCGATGGGGCATCCACAGCTTCTCTGGGCAACCTGTTCCTGTGTCTCACCACCCACATAGTGAAGAATTTCTTCCTTATAACTGACCTAAATCTATGCTGTTTCAGTTTAAAGCCCTTGTCCTATCACTACATGCCCTGGTAAAAAGTCCCTCTCCAACTTTCTTCTTCTCCAGCTACCTTTAGGTACTGGAAGGTACTAGAAGGTCTCCCTGGTACTGGAAGGTACTAGAAGGTCTCCCTGGAGCCTTCTCTTCTCCAGGCTGAACAGCCCCAACTCTTGCTGCCTGTCTTCATAGGAGAGGTGCTCCAGCCCTCTGAGCATCTTCGTGGCCTCCTCTGGAGTCACTCCAACAGATTCATGTCCTTCTGTGTTGGGTGCCCCAGAGATGAATGCAGTTCTCCAGGTGGGGTCTCACAAGAACAGAGTAGAGGGGGAGAATCACCTCAATGCGAAGCGTCAACTGCATGGCACAGCTGGGTGTCATCAGCAAACTTGCTGAGGGCTCACTCCATCCCACTGTCCATGTCACTGACACAGATGTTAAATAGCGCCAGTCCCAATATGAACGCCTGAGAAAGGCCACTCATCACTGTTTTCCACTTGGACATTGAGCCATTGACTGCAACTCTTTGAGTATGAACATCCCTGCAATTCCTTATCCACCGAGTGGTCCATCTGTCAAATCCATCTTTCCAATTTAGAGACAAGGATGTAATGTGTGACAGTGCCAAGTGCTATGCACAAGTCCAGGTAGATGATGTCAGTTGCTCTTCCCTTATCCACCAACGTTGTAACCTCATCCTAAAAGGCCACCAGATTTGTCAGACACAATTTGCCCTTAGTAAAGGCATGTCGGCTGTCCCCAGACACATCTTTATTTTCCATGTGCCTTAGCATAGTTTCCAGGAGGGTCTCCTCCATGATCTTGCTGGGCACAGAGGTGAGACTGACTGGCCTGTAGTTGCCCACAAGTCTTTTTTTTTTTTTTTTTCCTCCCCTTTTCCAGTCAGTGGGAACTTCACCAGACTGCCACAGCCTCTCAAATATGACTGATAGTGCCTTAGGAACTTAAGTTCCCTCAGGACTCACAGGTCCTCATCAAGGTCCCATGGGCTTGTGCGCCTCAGGTTCTTTAGATGGTCTTGAACCTGATCCTCTCCTACAGCAAGTGGTCTTCATTCTCCCATTCCCTGCCCTTTGGGCAGTAAGGCTAGAGCACTCAACAGTGAAAACAGAAAAAAAGTTGTTGAGTACCTCAGTCTTCTCCATATCCTGGGTAGCAAGCTCTCCTGTTTCCTTCTGGAGAGGGCCCATATTTTCCCCAGTCTTCCTTTTATCATTGATGTAGGAGCTATAGAAGCTTTTCTTGTTGTCCTTGATGTCACTGGCCAGATTTAATTCTATCAAGGCTTTAGCTTTCCTAACCTGATCCCTGGCTGCTTGGACAACTTCTCTGTATTCCGTCCAGGCTACTTATCCTTGCTTCCACCCTTGGTAGATCTCCTTTTTGTGTTTAAGTTTGTGCAGGAGCTGCTTGTTCATCCATGCAGGCCTCCTGGCATTTTTGCCTTACTTCCTCTTCACTGGGGAGCATCGCCCCTGAGCTCGGAGGAGGTGATCCTTGAATATTAACCCGCTTTCTTGGGCCTCTCTCCCCTTCAGGGCTTTATCCCATGGTACTCTGCCAAATTGATCCATGAAGAGGCCAAAGTCTGTTGTCCGGAAATCTAGTATCAAACTCAGTTTTATACAAAGTCTGAACCCCTGATCGATTTCCAATCTACTTCTTCAGATATAAAGATAACATATTACATAGCCATCAGATTAATTTCCAGAATTCTGTATCTGTCCATATCTGCAGATTTTAACAGAAATGTATGGAGATAAGTGTTTTGTGACTCAAGTTAAAATTTTATTAAGAGAATGCTGTATTGCCTACAAACACATCAGCATACCATTTTCCTTTCTGGAAAACTCTGTCTTATAAAAAATATTTCAGAAAATACCCAATGAGTACACTCCGTGGAAGATACACTCTGAAAATTGTGTCTTTGAATATTGTCTTGTTCAAGGGTTTTGTGGAAAAACTGAACTCTTCTGATGAACATAAAAGAGGTTCTCAAGTTATTCTGAATTCAGTCTGTGAATGTTATCACCCTTTGTACATGATTTAAAAAGAAGTAATAATGATTCTGTCATTTCTGCAGGCCATGTGGTTTTAGCTGAGGAATCATTTTCCCTCCAAGTCACTATTCAAAAGAATTACTGAAGTCTTTAGCTATGGCATAAAGTATGTCTAAAGTATGTGATCAAAGCATGCAAATCTTCGGTATTTTCCAGCAATGGTAAGATGGACAGTAAATGCTTGATTTAAAAATGGAAGCTTTGTACTCTGACTGCCTGATAGTGTTTATTATAACA